>KV748726.1:0-25598 GCA_001692915.1 Glonium stellatum | reverse complement strand
GGGGGACAGGGGGAAGGGGGCGCGAAGAAGTGTAGGGAGTGTGGGGGGCTGGAGATTGATTGGAAGTGGGAGGAGGTGTTTGGGGTTCGGGTTTGTGGGGCGTGTAAGCAGAGGCTGCCGGAGCGGTATAGTTTGTTGACGAAGACGGAGGCGCGGGAGGATTATTTGCTGACGGATCGTGAGTGTCTTCCTGATTCCCAGGTGGGGTGGCGTGGTTTGCTGATGTATGGGTTGTAGCTGAGCTGAAGGATGAGTCGTTATTGCCGCATCTCGAACGGCCGAATCCGCATAAGTCTAATTGGAATAATATGCAGCTCTTTTTGCGCTTTCAGGTTGAGGAGTATGCGTTTTCGCCTAAGAAATGGGGATCTCCGGAAGCGCTGGACGCGGAGTTTGAGAAGCGGCAGACGGAGCAGAAGAGGCGGAAAGAGAAGAAATTTAATAGTAAACTTGAGGAACTGAAGAAGAGGACAAGAGTGGAAGCTTATAAGAGGAGTAAACTTGCCGGAGGAGAGGATGTGAGATTTGGAGATCGAATTGTGGGGAGGAATGATAGGCATACGCATGAATGGGGCACATCCGTGTTGGATCCTGAGACAGGGATGAGTAAGAAGAGTTGTGTGGACTGCGGGATGGAGGTTGAGGAGTTGGAATTTTAAAACAGCATATAATTAAGATACCCAAGCATGTCCAGAGATAATGAAGAGCCTCGATGCAGGAATAGTGAGACACGAATTGACCCGCCGGCACAGCCAGATGCGTTCATGTCCCCAAGTAATCCAAGACCTAGTTGAAGGGATTATTTTGTTCAGATAACGATACACCCTCCAACGGCCAAAGGAAGTACTAAAACCTTGGGCTAGGCAGCGCTGTTCCTAGTGCTGGCTTTACAGGGACTCAAAGAGAAAAATCCTCCGAATCAATACACAAACAAAAAGTAAATCCATTGAAGTGACCCGAATGGCCGTTTATGAAATTGGCGTTTCAAGTTCTTCATGGCTGTCTTGACCGCGTAGCTGAGTAAACATATAGGATCGCAGACAAACTATGTGCAAAGCTACGCGGATTCCAATTGGGACATCTGTGAGGTTTTCTTCGGCCAGACTATCTCAAGCCCATACACAATAATACAGCAACTCGACCAGAAGAATTCTTTCCTGAGTCGCTAAGGAAATCTGCGAGTAGTTCAAGTGTGTTAGGTGGGAATCGTCTCAAAACGCCACGCTCAACATGAGTCCTATACCATCGTCAGCGCTATCCAAAGTCATAGATAGTAAAAGTTACACGTTAGTCACGTACATTCTTTCAAAAAGAATATTTTTGTCTACCTCAGTCTTTTGAAGCAGTCCTTCCTGATACTGATCCACCCCCAGCTCCTGTTCCAAGAAAGACTCCTCCCACATATTTCGGAACATCAGCTTGAGTGAATGCCAGTGCAGTATTGTAACTGGAACATCATGGACATCATATACAAATGGGTTGATTTGCTGCGAAAACCGCACAATAAAAGCGTCGCCGTACCAGAATCGTCTGGCAAAGTCAACTTGCTTAAGTTCAATTAGGTTTTTAATGTACTCGTTTTCAGGGAGCTAATTCTTCTCATTCCAGTAAATCCAATACTGCCCATTTTGCGATTCAATCTCCTGCTTCTCTGCGCCGACTCTTCGGAATCTTCGATCCAGCTGACAGGAACCCCAGTACCTATGAAAGTCGGGCATATAGTCTGCATACTCGCGGATTCTGCGTTCATGTTTCTTCGGTGGGGCATAAAAGCCGATGGGAACCAATTCAGGTTCTTTCCCATCCGCAGGGAGACGGCTGACTAGGACTGTCTTTGCTTTCGGTCTGAATTCAATATGCTCCTCGCTACTTCCAGATGTCTCCGACGACTTAACAGTTCGCCAAGTCGCTAAGTAATGCTGCTTTAGCCTGCTGTCGCTATTAATGAAGGTTTCGCTCCAGGTAACGCCTGCAGAAAACTCAGCTATTACTAGTCGACGTTCCTAATTTTCATGTAATAGTTCTAGAATTCGGCGATATTATATATATAACCGCCGTGCTAATAGACGGATTCGCGCAATGTGTCGTCGCGCCCGCCCCAGTTATAGTCCAGAGTAAATAAACCTTCCCGTGCGACCCTCAAGTCGTAAAAGCAGATAAACGGGTGCCATCTACTAAGAACTTAATATAGTTTTACCTAAATTCGTTATAAAGAAAGCATGGCTTCTTACTTATTTCAATATAGCGGTAGGCCCTCCGTTATCATTTGGATTCCTCCAAACTCACCAATATCTGCATCTCTGCGTAAATGTGCAGCTGAGATGCTCCAGTAAAACGCTAAGCGGTTTTAGTTTTAAGGAGGCCCTTTCTAAATCCATACTTATCTATAAGATTACGAAGGTATTTTCGGAACTTTATTATTTCTATTTTAGCTTAGTTAGAAAGTATCACTTATTTAATTTTAATATATTTAAATTTCGAAAAGCTTAGTGCTGTAATTTTAAAGCATTTATATGCTGCTTATAGTCGGCCTAGTATAAAAATTACTTATAGTGTCTTAGTAACCTTAGAAGCATTAGGGACCTTTTAAGATATATAACGTATTAGGCATGCTATATTTATAATATTGTTCAGCTGATATATTATTTAGTCCCATTTAAAGTCCTTGCAGAGACTCTAGAGACAAGTAATAACTGGTCTATAGACTTCTGCCTGAGCTGCCAGTATCTCTATGGCATTATCAAGCTAATTAATTTGGGTTATATAATACTCTAATCGAGTACGGGAGTACTTAATAAGCCTCTCTCCAACCTCATTTTCTATCCAGAGAGCGTTATTTTGGCTCTTCGGAGGTTGGCTAGTTGCTGCAATGCCCCTAGACTATAACTGGATCCGGCCTAACATTTTGTTATTTTAATTATCCAGCCCTTTATTTTTTACTATAAGGACTATAATTGGTTTCTTATTATAGCAATTAATCTATGCGACGGCAGCGATGTGTTTCGAGTCTGTCCGGTTGAATTACTGCACATGAGTTTTTTCCCGCGCCAGCACCTCTCCTAAGCGGTCTAGAAATTTGTCTTTTAGGACTTTCTGAGAAGCTTGATTGAGTCTGGCAGTTGGCTTCATTGATTCCTCCTCTGTGATCTCGTCCCCCTCACTGTCATCATCATCATCATGAAGTTGGGCTGAGACAGGGTCCGCTTGCTGCTGGCTACGGATTGCGAGCAGAGACGCTGCAGCAGCAAACCTGGTTTCCTCTATATCAGCTAGTTGCCAAATATCTTGCATTGTACATAGGTCGAACTGTGGTTGGGACTAAGCATGCGTAGGAGTTTTAGTGCGCGGGGTAAGTATCTTTATCCTGCAAGTGGTAAAACTATATTTTTCCTGACCAAGCATGTAAAAATTATCCATGTAGTATACATGATTCTTTCTTATCTGGTATTATAGCTAATTTCTGAGTCTTAGTAGTCATAAATACTGTAACTTTATGTAACAGTAACCGAAAAATATTTTTGAAAATACATATGATTGACTTGAATAATACAGATACCATGATTTCTAAATACTTTTTTAGTGCAGATATACCGGGAGAGCGCACAAGGACGTGAAATGAAGAAACACCATCGGAAGCGTGCTTTAATTGCATGGCGCTCTCAATTCAACTCTTATTAATTAGCTACCATGCCTTTTAAATATTCTGCATCAGCGAGGAAGGATAGAATGGAGTTCAACTCAGTATTTTCGGCACTAGACTAGTGGCATTTGGCGCCTTTAATCTTGCGTCGAACAAACTGTTCGCACTGCTTTTAATGTCCGGATTATAATGCTTCTACAGCTTTTTATAAAGGGTATTGAACGCCAATTGGGCCAAAAGAACCGGTCCTAATGGCAACGCCAATTAGGACAATATATACCGTCTAACAAAGGGTGCACCTATCATTTCTTACAAGATCATTCTAAACAACCTTCGCTATATGGCGGACGGCCTCTGAAACCTATTTAATACCTCTCCCTTCTCTGTCGAAGTGTACACCTTTCAAAATTCCCAGCCAACCTAGCGCAGGCTCATTCCTTTTTCGGCTAAAAATTGCTAACAAAATATCAGAAGTCTATGAGCTATGACATGCTGGTGACGTGTGTGGGCTTATCTACATGTGCGCGAAGAATTATCGGCTATTCTACGCGTCGTAGTGTATGTTTAAGTACACGGCTGGGGGCAATAGCAGCCATATATGTCTAGAAAGAGGTATGATATGGCTCAGAATTAACCGCGGGGCGCGAAATCAAATAAAACACAACTTGAGTTTTCAATATAGGGATTGGGATTAAAGTTCAAACGCATTAAGTGAAGCACCACGAAAGGGGTTTGGATATGTGCAGGTTTACAAGTGCATGCATATCCAGGAAGGGATTTCGTGAGCGTTGATACCTAAGGCTCCGTTGACCCTACTCGTCGAATGTCAGATTTCGTATGTGGCTTGTTGCTTGAATATGCCGGCAGGCTAAATAAGATTGCAGAAAACTTTAAATCATAATTGGCCTTACAAGGGTAGTGGGAGCGAGGAGCAGAAGTCAAATCGCCCATGTAGAATACTTCGTCTAGCCTGTGACTACATAATAAGTAATCGTAATATCATGGAAATGCTGCTTTAGGGATATATTTCATGATTACTTTCCTTGAAATATCTTCTGCCACAATTGTTTCAGATTTCTTAATTAGGGCAAAGGTGCACATAACTCACTCGTGTTTCTGGTTCACCCGAGTTGGATACTCTGCACGTTATCTGAAGTGGAGATACTAGAGTACGGAAAAGGGCAATGTTAGAATCCGTAGGGTGATCCTGCATTAGGTACAAGGTTCGCTTGAATTTCTAAGTTTGAATTTAGGTATAGCAATGGAACGAATATTTTGGGGAGAATGAGCGCGTCAGTCGGAAGCCATGTTGAAGAGGTTTGACTTACCCTGCACAAATGAATGTCTGAGTGCAGACCACCAACTGAAGCCCATGGCCCTAACCGACTGCAGTGGATGTGCTAAGACTTCAGCGAAGAATCTTGTTGCCGACTCACCCCCACGGGCATGAATGTGCTTTTTTGGTCCTGGCATTCATGTTGAGAGCTGGCACGAGTCAAACGGCGCTCTTCAACCTTGATGCTGAACTTGGATCCCCATGGCGCGTCACCACGAGACTATGTGAATCCGAGAGGCGCATGATGCGCCAGCCGAAGGGCCAATGAACGGTAACGGTGAATAATGGATTAGTAGTCCATGCATCTGAGGCACATGTCGTATATTCATTGGACCGGGGAATATGGTTCAGCTGAAAGCTAATATTGAAGATCTTGCTGTAGCTTTGCGGGCATTTGGTTTGATACTATGAGTCGAGTACAGAGGTTTGAAGGGTCGCACAGAATGATTTGTGCTGTTGTAGGTTTTGAAGACAAGCTTGAAAAAGGCGATAATTACTCAAGAATTCTCCAAAGATTAGATTAGTGCATTTACGCGTAACCGCTCATTGCAACATAAGGATACAGTAAGAATGCAATGAGTAGATGGCGGAAGAGCCAAACGGGACTTGGGAGAGGTTGTCGTAACAAGCAAATCGGTGCGGGAGTGCTGAGCAAGGATTTGCCGTTTTGGGGAAACTGTGGGTCTTCGGGTTCGGGTTGGCACTTGGCCGATCGTTGGTCCTGGCGTCAGCACCACCATAGACCTCAAGGAAGAATTCCGCAGTGGACGCCCAATGTGGAGTGCTGACAAGCGTTTAGCGGCATCAATGATCCTTCCAATGGTTTGTCAAACTGTTCTTCGCCTTATTGAGCAACAATGAGTTGTACCGCCTTGCAGCCGCGGGGCTGAAGAGTAATCAAGAAAAGTGACCAGGTGTTTTGTAATCATGAGCGGGGGCGTCCAAATGGACGTAGAGGAACCGGCCTCAGGGTTAAGAGGAGCTTGAATAGCTATACTGACTTTCGGTCGACGTTGAAATTACATTTGCGGACTTGAGGCAGCTTTAAGGGTGATCAGATACCAAGATACTATGACTATGTCGACCAATAAGGTAAGTCATCGTCCGCCTGTCATGCAAATGGCTTACTGACCCTTGCAATGTAGTCTATCAACGGCACTAAGGAGAGATTCGCCGACCACGATGGGCATTTCCGACGACAGGCCTCCAAATTCCGAAACGCCATCCCCTCTGAACAATTTCCTGCTGAGAAAGACCGTTATGTCCTTTACGTTCACTATGGCTGTCCGTGGGCACATAGAACTGCGATAGTTCGTGCCTTAAAGGGACTGGAAGATGTAATTCAGCTTGTAGAGCTGGATGCGCGAGATCCGGCCAAAGGCTGGTACTTTTCAGGCGTGCGAGGGCCTGAAAAAGACCCTATATATGGTGCAAAATACATGCGGGAGTTGTATCTGATGGCGGATCCGCATTACAATGGAAGAATTACAGTCCCAGTCCTGTGGGATAAGAAGAATGGTTGGTCTTCCTGATTGTCTAGCTACGCCTAACTGAGGAACATTTTAGCGACTATTGTGAATAATGAAAGCAGTGAAATCATCCGCATTTTTTACGATGCATTCGATAGCCTGCTTCCGTTAGAGAAGCGTGAGGAAAGCAAAGGAGAAGCCGCTTTTCTACCACCTCACCTTGTCAAAGACATTGACGCCATGAATGAATGGGTTTATGACACTGTCAACAATGGTGTGTACAAGACAGGCTTTGCTACTTCACAGCAGGCATACAATGAGCACGTAACCAAGCTCTTTCAATCCCTCGATCGCCTAGAAGGCCATCTTGGTGAGCCAGACCATCATCCGTACTTGTTTGGTCAACATATCACTGAAGCCGACATTCGCCTCTACACAACCTTGATCCGATTCGATGCTGCATATTATACGCTCTTCAAGTGCAACATCAAGATGATTCGGCTGGATTATCCTCGATTACATGAATGGTTGAGAAGGCTTTACTGGGATGAAAGTGAAAGGACTAACGGCGGCGCCTTTAAGAATACGACAGACTTTGATGTGGTAAGTCCGTAATGATGGGACACTCATGGAAATGATCCGCAGTGCTAAATCATTGCAGATCAAAGCGGGATATGCAAAAGTGGATGGTGGCAATGGTATCGTACCGGCCGGTCCTGTCCCTTACATCTTACCTCTTTGATTTCTTCTATCTGCTTTTACAAGGACAATGGGTCTGTCCCAATTTCATTGACAACTTAATCCTATTTCTGGTCTGTCCTGCGGTTCATATTCTCTTTCAAACCCAGCATGAGTTGGAGCGATCTCATCAATATGATTATACTGGTTTCTTCCTCAAAGCCGATCAATACCACGTCTCCAGTTACCCCAGGCATGCTGTACAGTAAGACTTAATGCATCGATGACCCTAAGTCTTGTCTAAGAAATTAGGCTATGATGCATAAATCTAAGTTTAGGCGCATAGGAACACTAGCGGATGCATAGTATTCACTATTATCACTAAGGACATGTTACGCAATGGTCATTTCAACAGTGTGCTATTCACAAAGTTACATTCACTGCATCTGATTGTATAAAAGTTGTCTATTCCCTCTAGCTACTGACACCCATACTACTCCGTGTGACACCAAGCTTAACATCTGGCTTACATCACCTGCCCAAGATCAAGCCCTAATAAAGTGCGCCTAAGATATTGAACATGGTGCCGGTACGTTTCAGCAGCAACTATCAGAGATACAAAGATGGTACGCGTAAAATCGTTGACTGGCTATTTGAAACAGTTAAGGTATGTGAGATTTCTTCACTTCCGTTATGTAAAGCAGCGCTAAAATCATTACAAAGGTTTGCCCAACATACCAGACATTCGCCGGCTACACTGCGAGTACAGTGCTGGTGGGCCTTTATCCAGCAATCGCGAGAGCAATAGCAGAGCCTCGTACCGAGATAGAAGTCCCTGGGAAAATAATTCGGCTCCTTGGAGGCGTCATCATCGGCCGCAAACGAAGCGCTAGTTGGTATGACAACGCAGAAAATTCGCCAGGGCCTGTCCCACGCGACAATTCCCAGCATAGGCATTTCATAGCTATACTTGAGAGAATCCTCTTAATACTAGAGCCCTTGAAGAAAGCGTCGTAGGTGGAGTCGGGGTGGGAGAAACTATCGCGTACTGCGAAGCCTAGGCAGCATCCGTATTTTCTACCAGTCATACACGACCGCCAAGTAACCGACTATCTGGGTGAGTTGGAGCTCGAAGATCAAGAATCAGATTCCGACAATATCCCATCCACGCCTCCTAAGAATGACGATGACTCTCCTAAATCCCTGGCTCAACCTGCGTCGGTCTACGACTTCGAACGGGAGGACAAAGATGCACTCTTAGCAATTTCGTGCTTCTTTGAGCTCTTTCGAGATGTGCGCACATATTTACGAACTGTGTGGTCCCATTTTAGGGACGACAAAATAAGCCTTATAAATGCCTTCATCGTAACTAAGACAGCGTTTGAAATGGCACGCTACGCGGAGGTGGATCTCGTTGCTTTATTTCCCAAGCTGTCTAGCTACGAGGAAATGGCCAAGTATCTCTCAATGGAGCTCCTGGAACTCAAATCGCTGTATGAAGACCAAAGTTCAGGTTCCCAAGGATTACCTTGCGTAGACACCTTTCAAGCTTTACACATGTTTACCTCTACAAATGGAGTCCACGATTTCATTACCCCGGAGTTTACGGTCGATAACGCAGCTCCGTCAACTTCTGTTAGATCCTACGTCAAGTTACTTCATTCGGATGATCCACGCAGGCTTGATCGTTATCATCTTGCCGCTCTCGTTTTTGAGCTGAGGCTATACTTCATGTCATCAAGGGATGAGAGTTCGGAAGTTGCCTACCATGATCTACTCTCAACTGGAATCTTCAAGATATTTGAAGGACAAGCCATTCCAGTATGGTTGGTTCTCGCATATAGTGTGCACATAGACATTCAAAATACGGTTCTGTTGAACCTCGGTCAAGATCTAGTCTACTGTCGATCAGGAATAGCTCTTGATCAGAGTCTTCAAGCTGTTACGTAAAGATCGTCGCCACCTCGTGTATATATATAGAAGCTGTAGATACCACCTTTTGAATCAGAGTTCTCATCCTCATCTGTTCCTGCACCAAACAGTTCAACAGGTTCTTGACAAAAGTCGTTGTTGGGACCAACTGTCTTGCATTGGAGGATCTATATATTCAAGTATCGATAAATACTTCAAGGTATGGAACGATTCAAGAATACCATACCCGAAACACCGTCTTCCCTTAATGAGCGAAAACGAATACGAAAACTTCACGAGAAAACTACGTATCCTGGGCCAAAACGCATGGAATATGCTTGAAAAAGAACCATACTCTACACGTAGTATCAGGGAAAGACTGGGCTTCGAAAACTGTTCTAAGTGGCATATCTATCATATTAACCCATTTCTTTGTGGCCACTTAGCATTGCTCTATTCAAGCCAACTGCACATGTCGGGGATTGAATTGGTTAATGGCTCGTGGGATCTCTTTCCGCTTGCCCACCTTTATAATGCAGGCCGTTTGAACAACCACCTCGAACATCGTTGGGTTGAAACGGAGACTTTATTGTCAATTCATGACCACCAATATCTTCTACTTCCAGAATCTAATGATGCTGCGACGCTCTATCGTCGCCTCAGAATTGCCCAGGGTGAGAGCATCCTTAATTACGCTAGAAATCCACGCCATGATGGACGTACTCGACGGCAAAATCCGGTGAAGAAAATCAAACCAGCCGCACTAATCGAGACTTTCTCTTTGCTATCCTTTGACAGAGAGGAGAGTATAGAAGATGACTATTTCGAGATTAAATCCGTCGATCGCATCTTGTGGAAAGTTGCCGAACTCTCCCACCGATGCAGAGCAGCAACTAAGAAATCGACTCAGGATCCTTAATATCAACGAATTTGACGGAGGCTGGCCTAGGCGAGGATATTCATAAGCGCTTCTGGGATGTTGATTCCTGTAAGACCACCGCGGGGTGGGCACCGCTTGTATCTCAAGTTTTCCAAGCAAATACAAGAGTTGAGGAAGGATTAGAAGAGAAAAATCACGTCGTTTACCGGGATGCGCTGAAAAACCTAACGCGAATGCTATGGGATGCAATCCGATATAAAAATGCGTTTGAGACAGTTAGAGCCATCAGGTTCTCTAGCAAGGCTGCTGAGTTGAAGTTGATTAACGAAGGAAGGCGATCGACGAGGCCCTAACTGGATAATGTAGATACTTTGTGCCGGAATTAGTAGGTGTTTCAGGCAAATTTAGACCAACACACGTTCTTTGAGAATCCTCCACTAAGACCACTCGGAATCTATCAACACTTCTGGCTACCTGTTAATGTGCACCTGGGTTTGAATCTGTTTCTGGATAGTTCTCGTGGCCTAGTCTTAGTTTCTTCCTACCTAAATAGGAATCGCCATTTTTATCCTCGCTGTCTTTAAAAATTTCAGTTACAAAGATTATAAACTTACATCGTCTTCTTTCTAACCAAAAGCGCAGAATGTCTTGAAGTTTTAGAGCAGAAGCGTTCGGCGTCTAAGGGCGGGCGTCACCGAGGGATTCCTTCAGCTGGCCAAGCTAGAAGGCCAGTTCACCAACTCCGAGCTTTATAGGCAAAACTGGTATTCAATCATAAGATCTTGCTAGTGTCGATGTGTTTCGCAAGTAGCCCTCACTTCTTCCCTATCACGAATTATAGAGGCGTGCAAATTTAACGCGCTGATAATTGGAGGACTGAAGTTCCACATCTGTAGGCTAAGCCCTGGGGAAGTTTCATTGTGAGTTTAGAACAAAAACCATGAAGCTTTGTGATAAAAGTCAACTTTCATAAGGTTTTTTTTTTTAAAAAAAAAATCTTAAATTAAAGCCCGGGTATCGCTGGAGAATTCCTTAGTAGTGAGCAGAGAGCGGTTGGAGAACGGCGATAACAATAACACTAAATGGATGTGGACGTGGGCATAACTATATATTTCTATATATGCTACAGAAATGCGGTGAAGAGGCCAGCCTAAGTATGCTAACAGTGCTTGTCCAGATTTCGCAGTGATCAAAAGATATATTACGTTACAATGAGCGGTATGTGTGTAATTAAGGGTACGCATGCGCAGTTGTAATTCTCGACCCTCTTACTTTGACCGCCACGTGACCACGTGCCCTGCGGCCTTGGCTCAACCTTCTGATGTCTGCGAATTTCACCTCTTTGAAAACAGCGCGGGTAGGCAATTTTCAGCCGTAAAGTTTATCTCGACTCAAGAACCATGTCCTGAATTCAATTCATATAATGTCGATGGATCTTTTCATTATGCAGCCACTCTTTTATACTCCGTTTTGCGCGACCGACCCGTAATGGCAGCCTGATAAGAACAATTATTCTTAACGGACGAGCTCCTGAACAAAGCCCAGCACATGATCCTTCACACAGGGTTTTAGACCCTACTTCAGCGGGTGAATTCCGGCTCTCCGAACCCCCTCTGGCTCATCGCCGTATCACGTTTTCTCACAAAAGGGACTCAGCCTACTACAGCACTTGAATCAACCTCGAAGCCTCGAAGCTTGCTATAAGAATATTGAACAACTGGATTTTGCAAATAACCACTGGCTAGTCATTAAAGAACCTCCTGAGGGATCATTGTGCACTCCTAGTCGCAAAAAAAAAACCGCGCCTCGTGGGAACAAAATAGAGCGTTCTAAAACCTCCAAATCTTCAGCCCGCAAAACTCGGGAGCTTAAGCTTGCTCCTACGCCGCGGACCATTCTCTTGCGGGTTTTCTCCTAAGAACAGCAAGATAAATGCTTGAGCAAATTTTTGCAGCCTGGTAAGCGGTGTAATACGGTTCTCGGCTGTAAAATTATGCTATTATGCAACATAGAGTAGGCACTCGGTCACTCAACGCAACAATTTTGCATGCCAAGCGTTTTTGAAATGAGCGCCACTGTCATTCCGTCATTTAGACACATGACCCTGAAAATTTGGGATGCTTTCAGAATTACCATTCGCTTGATATTGTAGGAACGTTGGTTCAATTACGGCTGAATGTTCCTTAACGAAGAACCACCAGCAAAAAGAGCTAATGCGGGGTTACCGCCATTCAGTGTCTATTGACTAGGTAGGTGAAACGTTGGAGCAGCGTACTAGGTCAGGCACGCCTAGCTTCCTAGTTGCTCTGTATGAAAATAATCCTATTCGCTAATGATGGCATCAGATCGTAGGAATAAATAGGCCAAGACTAAATGCCAAGGGCAATTTCCTTCATCAGCGGGTTCGGGGCATGTAACCGTCCACATGTGGTTCGACTATCCGATATGTTCTCCACATCCCGCTTCAAATTTCGTCCTCGGCTCTCTTTCAGCATGGGAAGCCCGCTTAGCCGTGTTTGCAGAATAACAAGAGCAGAGGAACAAGCAAGCGCGCCAAAGCAGGAAGTCGACTTCTGACTAGCATGTCTTGCAGTAGCGTCTGGTGAGAGTGCCGCGGAGTGGAAGTTCTTCAGGAACGGCGATGGGACGTCGATGGGACGGCGATGGGGCTTACGACGCCTCCGAGCACAGACTCTCCCATTACGCTGGGTCTGTGCTCGCCAAGCCCGGCTAACTGCTCGGCTACAACCAATCAGGAGATTTGCAATAGTCAACGCAGGCTGCATCCCAGAATATGCCAAGGTATATATCCTGTCCAAGAAGTCTTCTTTTGTCGAAACCGGCGCATATTTGATCGCCCAAAGCGTATCAGATCGGAGCCTCACCCCATAGCCCCTAGATCGCCGGAAGCTTTTCTTGCTCGTAGAAGCTTAACCCCACCACATGCATACACCACATGCATACCCCACATTCAAGGAACCTTGGCGGGCAACCACAACGGCCCAGGCACGTCTTCAAACAGCGCAACCAAATTGCCCATGTATTTTATAACTCCGGTCTCTCCAAAGCGCCCAGAAAAGCCAAGGCGCATCCCCATGTGATGTTCCATTTACTCTATACCAGCTCTTACGCGGCCCATCCGTCCTGTTCTTTTCCCGTAACTACTATGGCGAATTTAGAAGATGTTCGGCTAGGGGGCTCAGACGTTGCTTCGCTATATATACTGGATGGCGAGATCTCCTTGCTGGTGTGCTATCGACAACTCCATCAGCACATTAAAAGCTTCCAAGTCATTCGTTTCCAAATATGGTCCTCTTCAGTAAAGCTCTTATTGCCGTGGCAGCCACATTGTTGGCTGCTGGTGTGTTAGCGCATCCAGGTCATGATGTCACGGCGGAAATAGCTCAGCGTGCGGCGTACATGGCGAGAACTGACAAACGCTCGCTGTCCCACTGCTCTGCTAAACTGAAGGCCAGAGGCAATGACGAGAGACTGATCGCCCGGCGGCAAGCTTTGGTTGAAAGCCGTCGCAAGAAGCGGTCAATTGAGCGCCGTGACTTTACCTCAGCCTTGAATACTTCGCACCATTCAAGCCAAAATGTTACATGGCATAGCTCGGACAGCGTTATCTTTGCTGGTAACAAGTCGTGCATTCTCTCGCCTGAAGTTACTGAGGGCCCCTATTGTTAGTCACATCGCCAATTCATTTAGACAATACACAACGTACTAAATTCACAATAGATGTCTCGGGCGAATTCGTTCGTAGCAATGTAACGGAAGGCGAAGCTGGCGTCCCTTTGACCTTCGACGTCCAAGTCATTAACGTCAATACTTGTGAACCTCTCTCCAACGTCCTGCTTGAGATGTGGCATTGCAATAGCACTGTAAGTGAGCTTTGAAACTGAACTCACGCAGGTGCTTATCTAGATTCAGGGTGTATATGGCGGCGTTGTTGCCTATGGGAACGGAAACACAGCCGACGCAACCAATCTCAACAAGACTGCTTTCCGCGGGATCCAGAAAAGCAATGCTGATGGGGTTTTAACTTTCGATACTGTCTTCCCAGGTCATTACAGTGGACGCACGCCTCATATTCACGGTAAGTTCTTCCCTCATCTTAACCACCCCCGTTTCATAGACCCTAAACTTATCGAAACATCTAATAACAATCCAGTCCTCGCCCATCTCAACGCCACACTCCTCCCCAACCGCACAATCACCGGCGGCACTATCTCCCACGTTGGCCAAGTCTTCTTCGACCAGTCACTCATCAGCTCCGTCAAAGCTATCTCGCCTTACAACACTAACACCCAGGCCCTGACCACCAACGCCGAAGACTTCATCATGGCCCAGGAAGCCGCAAACTCGGACCCGATCCTCGAGTACGTGATGCTGGGCAACTCGCTCAGCGACGGCTTGTTCGGCTGGATTGCCTTTGGCGTCGACCCGACTGCTAACAAGACGGTGAGCCCTGCGGCGACGTATGGCGCGGATGGCGGCAAGGCGGTTAGTCGTGCGTGGGGCTTTGGTCCGCCATCGGGTTTTCCGTCAGGTTTTGCTTTCCCAACGGGGTTTCCGTCGGGGTTTCCGTTTCCGTCAGGATTCCCGTCAGGATTCCCGTTCCCGTCGGGCTTTCCTACGGCCGCGCCCACAGCGAAGAAAGTGGAGAAGGAGGGTTGATGAGTAAGAATATGTGGGGAGAGAAACGCGTGGTTCGGTTGGAACGGACTGGAAAGGGGGGCTTCGTAGATATTGCGGCATAAAAGTGAAGTATATGCATGCAGATGAATTATTTTTCTGCTTCAGAAATTGGGTATATTGAAGATCTAGCTCAATAGTGCTACTCAAACAATTGCAATGGCATGTTGGTCACCCCACGGCTATAACGAATAGAGAAACGAGGGCCTCTAACGCAACATAGAGGTTACATAAACTAGACTAGTTTGGAGTCAATGGGGAGAGAGCTTGCAGCAGGGTGCTTTTGAGCACTTAATCATTTATTATACTCAGCGGACTCCCGATCTTTTACGCCAGCCAACTGAAAATTTTCCGCCTGCTTACTGGTCTTCGTCATCCTACTATGCCGCTATAATATCAGATCCCAATTGAACATCTCTAGGGTAGAAGTACATTAATTTTCTAGTTCTAACAAACCGCGTTGTAAACCAGTGACTCGCCACCATTTCAAGACCACGACTCCCTTTACCAGTCATACTATTCCATGTTACGTGAGTTCCTAGAGATTTTGATGAAGTGAATGTAATGCAATATATTAAGCAAAGGGTAGCTAGCCAGGGGCCGGTTATTTAATAAGAAATAAATATTTAAGTGCGCTGACCACATAAACACACAAACAAAACAAACACCCCTTCACTGGTTAGGGGCCCTACTCCTGTCGGATTTGACTACAGGGAACGAAATTACTAACAGTAGGACATATATTAAGCGAAAGAACTCTGCATGGCCAGTGTAACATAATGAAAATTTTGCCACTCTTGCATTATTGGTGCCACTACATCCAGATCCAAGGTAGAAAGTATCTTTGCGGGACCCTTGTCTTGTGTTCAATCTTCGTCTTTAGGCTTCACTCTGCCTCTATATTTCCATGGGACTTTTTTAGGCTCGGAGTCGATCATTCCGAAGGCAAGGAACTTTTAGGCCTTTTCTGAACTTTAAGGCATTGTATGGTAATAACTTCAAGGCCGGGGCTGTGTATTGCTTACAATTGAGGACGGTTTTTGCAGATTCGTTGTCCACAAATGCAATCATCTATATTAAATCTTGTTCCTGTACTAAGACCCGGAAAGGATATAAGTTGAACCTGGCGTAGCAACCGATATTGCCAAATGCGTGCGCATGGAGTAGAAAGAAGACATTGATCCCATAGTGAAATTATGATGCCAGAAAATAACAAACAATACAGCAAAAATACCTAAAATTCGCATACAATCGATCTCAAAGCTGTGACATTCCAAATCAGAACATCTTAGTCAAATTAGTATCACGTCCCTCTAGGTCCCTCCAAATTGAAATTTATCACGAGTATGAGCCCAACAGAATCAACTCCCTCTCAGCTTTTATAGCAGAAAAAGCTCTCCTTTGAAATTCGGATAATCTACTCTTTGTAATAGATACAATTCACACCTCGCCTGATAGCTATGAGGGAGAAACTAGAAGAAGGCTCCCAGAGGATCGTACTTTCTAGGGCCATACGAATTAGAAGGATGCACTCTCTATCGCCGGAACTCCAGTCGGCGTCTTCTCCAATCTCTCGATCAACACGATCAAATAAAAGAGAGGAACAGTGATGAGAGGAGTAAATGATGAATTTGCTCGGGGCTAATGGCAGCATAGTTAAGCCAGGTAGTGAGAATATCTGTTTCAAAGACGCCTGTCGAGCCTATACTCCTATACCTTGGGTCCCAGGCCAGGTTACGATCGGAAAATACTCGTATTTGTTATACAACTCATCGTCATAAAGTATATATTTTCAAACCTACCCCGCCCAAGGTTAAGAAGGAAACAAGGGTTTATCCATTCGGTGACTAGATCGTCGCTTCAAAGGTTCTTTCAGCGTTTTCTCAGTGAATTTTCTCTGCCACTGTAAGGCCTTATTAAACTCACAGACGGGAAGACCCCAGCAGAAATTGATATAGACTGAGCTACGTAGTTCTCTGGGGCGAGGCCGAATGTGTGTAGAATTTCTTTTCCAGAAATCAAGGTTCTTTATGGTTTTTTAATGCATGATTCATGTGCTGCTCTGTTGGACACATTTCACTAGGCGATAGGGTACCAATAAAGCATAAACTAAGATAATTTAAAACTAAACGCAATCCAAAGTATAACCCCTGGACTTCCGCATTCATGACTACAAGATTTTCTGGTCAAACTTGTCCTTTTCCATACAACAAGCGCCGCAGAACCTCATAGTTGGGCTTATCGAACTAGCATTCCGAATAGTCTCTAAAAGGCAGTTCGCGTCTGGTCGGGCGTAACGATCATGCTTTAACATATTAGAGATCCAGTCCAAAGGTATATTATCAACCATTGGTTCCATTCCTCTTAATATCAAAATCCATTCTTCCCTTGCTTCCATGTTGTTGTGGAAAAACTGGCCGTAGGAACCGTGGAATTCAAAGTATCCCCTCATTGCTTTAACTGTCTCTCCTTTCAAAACGGTTACAATGTCTAAGAACACACATCCAAGCGACCAGATATCAGAGGAGGAATTGCGAGGTTCGTAGTCAATGACTTCGGGTGCACAGTATCTCGGGCTCAGCGCTGTTGCTCCTTCCGTAGTGCCTCGCTTGGATTCTGACCAGTCAATGGATAGCCCAAAGTCAGCGAGAAGGACATTATTTTCTTTCACTAAAATATTTTGGGGTTTGATGTCCTTGTGCCGGATTTGAGCGTTATGTAAATACGCGAGAGAAGCGGTAAGACAGCCGAAGAAACTGCGTAGTAATGACTTTTTGCGAGGTGAGGAGCGTACGTCGGCCAAAAACTCGAATAAATTGCAGTCTGCAACAGGCGACATGATGAGCGCTAGGGAAATGGGGTCTGTGTAGCTCCCCACTAGTTCGACGATATGACGGTGGTCTAACCGCTTGAGGATTTCCAACTCGATTGTATAGCTTTTCATATTGAGCAGTGTGGCCTTTCCAAATAAATCACGAGAGATACGTTTTCTAGCGTATTCCTTATCATTCAACTTGCTCGTTACTTGGTGCACCTGACCAAACCTTCCTGACCCCAATATAGCCACAGTTTCATATAACCACGAACTCTCTTCCTCAAAATGCATATGCCTATAACCTCCACCACCCTGAACGTCGACCGCATCAGTCATAACAGCACGCTGTGTTCGCAGGAATAATGCTGCAGTTCTAGCATCGAGATATTCCCGGGCCTGACGCGACGAGACTGGCAGGCAGTAGTCAGTGAAGCCACGGATGATCAATCCATCAAGTAGGTCAACACGACCGACGGTCTTCAAGACGATGAATGTCCGTGGGACTCTAGCCCACGCGGGACAGAGTTTCCGCAGCTCATCAGCAATTTTCTGCACGTCTCTTTCAAGATATCTATGTTGGTGATATCTCGCGCAATCGAAAAATAGTTTTGGGGTCGTTGAGAGGACCGCATCGGGGTTTTGGGTTGACGTTGGGCGCAAGCGTTCCTCAGCCTCGCTGTTTTTGTTCAGCAATATTTCATTTTCGTCGCAAAGCGGGGTGAATGTATGATGCATGTGCGCAATAGAGAAGAAGTCTATGCCTATTCTTAGAAATTATGGTTATTGATAAATTAGAAGGGTGATGAGGCGTAGATAATACGAATTTATGAGACAACTAGCAGGAGCCAGGGGGCCCTGCTTGTCGAATAATTCAAGCTGGAGATTTGGTGTGCTGACTAAGCATACAACCAATACAAACACACCCCTGCTGGGTGAGGGTTCCACAGCGTGACAGCCTCCGTCAAAAATGCAGGAGTAATCTTTAGATCCAAACGGCTAGTGAGGTGCGCCGAATGAAGTAAACGTAGGTCATACTAATTAGTTCAGGTATCCAGGCTGTGCAACTTTATATTTGACGCTCACGGGCTAGAAACGATACCGTTGCTCTGATCACGGCTTTTGCTATTCTTTCATCCTTTGCGATTAATCAGGCAGACATAGGATAAGGTTTTTCTAGCGCAACTCCTGCCAAACTCGCAAGCCAACTGGATTAAGGCTTTTTAGCCGCCTGTTGAAGGCACAGTCGGCCAATAAGACATGACTGATAACGAACGCCATTGGCCGCCCCAGAAATTTCCGGTCAAGCCACAGAAAGACGGTAAGCAGGCTGCAAAAGAGAAAGATTTTGCACGCCGAGCCTCGACACCAAGGCACATCCACACAGACGTCAAGCCCCATTCCGGTAGCTGTGAAACGCTTATAACTAGTAAGGTCTAAGTTACGCATGAAGCAAGCGCTTCACAGCCACTAGCGTAGCTAACCAGCCTGAAGAGTGGAGAAAATCTGACAGAGCTGAGCCAACGCTGGCCGGAAAATGGCTTCGTCACGGGATCAGGCTCAGAGGCAACATTCTCAGGACAGTATCGAAGAGAAGTTTCAACGACTCAAGGAGGATATTCCTGGACTCGAGGACTGCGCCTCACCAATAATCGCTGTCATCCTTGATCAAGTCGGCCAACGAGAGCTCATCAAAAAGTTCATAGATGACGGTGTTTCAGACATCTGGCTTCCGCTTAACGAACGCACTATTCCTCACCATTTGAGTCCTTCAGCACACAAAAACTTCCTAAAAGAGCAACAAAAGTTGCTGCCAAAAGCACCGAACTTAGAGTCTACTGAGCATTGTCACCTTACCAAGGCTCATCTCACCGAGGACCATCGCACGTTACCCAAAGGCTTAAGCTTTTCGGCTAACCTCGGAGAAGGAGGCTTTGGATATGTCTACGAAGTCCGCAATGACGAAGGGAAGAAGTATGCCTTGAAAAAGATTCCCCGGCCGCAAAACTTCCGGGATGCAAAAGAGACAATGAAATTCATAACAATGGAGCTGAATATCTTAAGAAGGATTCACCATCATCATTTTGTTCAGCTAGTAGGCAGCTATACAGACGAGAAACATGTCGGCCTCCTTATGTCACCAGTCGCTGACCACAATCTCAGCGACTATTTGGATATCATCCAAATTAACAAAGCTACGCAAAACATGATGGCGACCTTCTTTGGTTGTTTAGCTGGCGCCCTCACCAAGCTCCACTATTCTTATCATATCCGCCACAAAGACATCAAACCCAAGAACATTCTAATCAAGGACGGAAATATTTTGTTAACGGACTTTGGAATGGCCCTAGACTGGAACGAAAGCGGGCAAACTACAACAAACCAGGAGCAACGCAAGAGCCCTAAGTATTGTGCCCCTGAAACGACGGAAGGAGAGTCAAGAAACTCCAAAGCCGATATTTGGTCTCTTGGTTGCGTATACCTCGAAATTGTCACAGTCCTGAAAGGCCAAAGTAGGAGAAACATGAAGGAGTTTTTCATAAGTAACGGCTCTAGGAGTGAATTTTTCCGTCTTAATCAAGATGCCGTGGTAGGATGGATAGGGAAGCTTAAAGAGCAAGAGTCAAGATGTGGAAACTTGCCCCTAGAATGGATCGAGAAGATGCTGCAAAGAGACCCCCATGACCGGCCTAATGCAAGAGAACTTATGGACCTTATATTGGACTCGAAGAAAGAGGATGGGATGACTTTCTGGGGAGATTGTTGCGGAGGTGGCGGCTTGAACCATGATACAGACGATACTCGTTTGTCCGATGTAAGCGATCCGCAAGTTTTAGAAGGGTATAGCTAGAACGTTAATAGTAACAAACTCCGCTTTAGCGAACGGAATCTTCAGGGGTCCTGACCCCGACGACCACGATGCGCCACATAGAGCCCGTTACGATCGAAGATGAAGGCGCCATGCAAGAGTTACTATACGAGGGGTTCGATAACAAGGGTTCCGATTTTAGGCGCCCAGGGAGAAATGGTTTACACTGGGCAGTTAGAAATGGCAAAACTGCGGCAGTACGCCTCCTTTTACAAAACGGTGTAAATTTCAAGATCAGGGATGAGAGCAGTGAGCGGCGGACGGTGTTACACATAGCAGCCGACAAAGGCCACACTGACGTTTTGTGTGTCTTGCTAGAACATATCATCAACATTAATGAAAAGAGTCTTTCCGGGTGGACAGCCCTTCACTATGCGGTCAAAAATGCGAACCTAGACGCAGCGAAAATCCTCTTGGGCCACCGAGCTGACCCAAATGCAGCAGAAGGCTCTGGATGGACGTCATTGCACTGCGCAGCTGAGAATGGATTTGAGGAAATAGCAAACCTGCTACTTGACAACAAAGCAATTGTTGATGTAGAAAGTCATTCAGGCATGACACCACTTCATAAAGCAGCTGCGCATGGATGGACCTCGATAGCGCGCCTTCTGCTCCAACGCGGTGCTCTTGTTGACAGAAAAGGCCCTCAGATGCAAACAGCATTACACCTAGCGGCTATAGTGGGACATCCTGAGATGGCAAGGCTGCTAATAGAAGAAGGGTTTAATGCCAATGCCGAGGATGAGAGTGGCATTACGCCACTGCATATGGCTGCTGCTCGGGGAAATCGTGAGATCGTGCAGCTATTCCTTAACAACAACGCCAAAATTGACTTAGCCGATGGTTTTGGGCGGACGGCATTATTTCAAGCGGTAGTAAATCACCACGGGCCGATTGTACAGCTTTTAATCCAGAGAGGAGCCAACCGCGAGAAGGGTAATCT
Source organism: Glonium stellatum (assembly GCA_001692915.1). Lineage (NCBI taxonomy): Eukaryota > Fungi > Ascomycota > Dothideomycetes > Gloniales > Gloniaceae > Glonium > Glonium stellatum. The sequence continues at coordinate 4,362 of KV748726.1, read as the reverse complement.
ACATGGATGGACACCTCTGCATATGGCGATCGATATGGGCTATAATGAGCTTGTGAAACAGTTGCTGGACGGAATTAACATTGAGTTACAGAGTGGCGATGGACAAACTGTTTTACACACTGCAGCCGAGAATGGAGACAAGTCTGTGACTCAACTTCTCTTAGATAGTGGCGCCAACATTGAAGCGAAGGATTGGAAAGGTTGGACGCCTTTGCACTGGGCTTCTCATATGGGAAAGATTGATGTTACGGAGCTACTTCTCGAGAGGGGAGCAAATAAGAACGCGAAGAACGACGCGGGCCAGACGCCTTTGCAGTGTGCAAAGGGTAAGAAGCGTAAGGCATTGTCAAGGCTTCTTAAAGGGGATCAGACTGCCAAGGAGAATGGTGGACCTAATGCGGAGCGGTCTAATACGCCTCCTGCTGTTGATGCGGATGGGCCCGATGACCCTCCGGTTGCTGACGTGGATAGACACGACATATCCTCTGCTACTTATACGCCTACTGCTAGTGCGCCTCCTATTAATTCTGATACTAATGCGCCTATTATAGACCCTGCAATGAGTCGGGTTATGTTACTGGGTTTGGGGTTGGCTTGGGTTTTTGTTTGGTTTGGGTATATTCTTTTTAGAGGCAATAATGGGTTTATGTAGATTTTTCTCGGGTCCTAACTTCAGAGATATACCATATTCTTTAATATGTAAGCCATTAAAAATGAATAGCAGGGTTAATAGGCTAGTTCGAAATATATTATAAAATTACGGGTTCTATCTAATTAAGCCTGGTATATCTAGAATTTTAAAAAGAGTAATTTAGACCTAGTCTAATAAAACCACTTTAGTTCCCATGATCTAACCACTTGCGACTAGCTATACTAGGTCCCAAAGCTACATGTTGTTTAGCTGTTGTATTCCGCTACCATATTTATGCTTATCTAACAATCACAATCGACACGGGTAAGGCAAGACTAGGGTTAACAGCCTCACATGTCATATTAATGAAAACGTCTCTGAAGTCCTAACCCCTCTAATTATCTCTTTACAGATAGTATCTAGAATTAAACTATCGTTATCTCTGTTATTTCGCCTTCCTCATAATAATAACCATAAAAAACAGTCTTGATGTAAAACCCGACACGTTCATACAATCCCTCCCCTCGTGTAGACCTATGTAAGATTAAGTAATAATGAACTACATGTGTTCGCGAGATAGCATCTGCATTTGGCAAGAATCGCCCAGCATAGTCGATAAATGTCACATCATGTACAGGGAGTTTCAAGCCAATGCGAAGACGCCAGAACTCCTTCCTCCAAATATCCTCACACTTATCTGGCGGTAAGTCGAGAACAACCCACTCTTCGAGGTTATAGGATATACACTGCTCGGTGTGGTCATGGGAATCTGGACACGTGATTTCGCCAGCTCGACAACGGTGCCGCAGAGACTCCCTGTGCCATTCGTGGAGGCCGAGCTTGATAGGTTTGACGTAGCCGCTAATTGTCAACGAGACATCCTCGACATATCCTGTTGTATTTTCCGACGCCAGTGTGTCACTCACATGTACTACTGTAGCTGGCTCGTACAATTCGCAGTCTGGATCAAGCCACTTGTCGCGATAAGACGTAGAGCCCCGTATAGATGCCCAAGACCAAGTTGGGAGGTTTACCCCTTCCACACGGCGAGGCATGTATGGTAGGATTCTCGGGTGGATTTCCTTCCTATCAAGGGATTTGAGGAGTTCAAAACTATCGGCATTTAGAGTAAATGCAGGACGGGAGATGGACCATAGCAATCCCATGGGAAGATCATTTCGCCATATACCAGCGAGGTAGTCATCCGTGAGCTTTCGTTGTACCATACTTGCTAGACCAGATAAAGCGGGAAGGACGTCGCTATCGTATGTTAGGAGGCGATCTGTGAATCCCTCGACGAGGTCTTTCCAGTATTTGAAGATATTAGCCCTGTCCTCAGCGCCCATTTGACCCTCATCATTTTGGACATCGCTTGAAGGGTTGTCTACGTTGGGTAAAAGAAATGGGCCAAGGCGGCCGGTGTTAGCATACGCAGCGTACGATCTCCTCAGCGGATACTCTCCGCACTCGCAGAAGCTGTCTGAATTGCACTCAAACACAAGCTCAGATCGCGTGTATAGGAGAATACGCGTCGAAAGGATGCGCTCTTGCAAGACCCAGGCGCGAATGGACAGAGGTTCATCGCGAAAATTGCGAAGGACGTCGTGCAGATCGTCCTCACGTTCTCGTATGAAGACGGTATTCGATATTCCTTGGGTATCATGTACTTCAACGGGAATGCTCTCTCTCCAGTTTTCCTTCTCGACGAAGCAGCCAACTCGTCCGTCTTCCGCTGAGGTTGCTGCAATAGTGAGGGAAGACCGTCGATAGATCTGCCCCATGCTCGCAGACTCGATTTCCCAGTCACTACTAGAGTCTTGAATTATACATAGGGAATCAATCCAGATGTACTGCGCTCCGAGCCTGCGCGTTATCATGACTGCGTCGAGGAATGTCTTTGGTAGGCTTTCTAGTGGTATGCCTTTCTTGCGCTCCTCTAAAGTAGCCGACTTCGTAGTTAACGGTTGAGCCTTACCCCAACAATGACTAAGAGTGAAATACTGCCCCTCGGCATCTTTGGTCTCTCTTAGAAACGGGAGCTGGTGCTCTGAACCAACATCAATCACTCGGGTAGGTAGCTTTGTTTGGGCCGGTTGCCGGCAGCGACTATGCGTTTCTTTACACGTCTTAATCCACGATTGGGCAAGCAGCATGCAGTTCTCGGAAGCTAGATCTTTATGGACAGGCTGTCCGATGCCGATATGTTTAAGTGTTGTGAAAGCGCCTAGATCGCCTTAGTTAGAACATCCTAGCATTTAAACTATATTTTAAGTCTCCAAATGATTTGCCAGCTACGGAAAATTAGAAGCATACTTCGCAAACGTCTAGGCTCTTGTACGTAAGGGGTGCGGCCTGGATGTTGAGATATAGTACTGCGCTGAATCGAGCTGGAGGGATCGAGCCGTACATTACATCCTCAGTAGAAAACGTAAGCCTACTAACCTGGTTCAATATAGAACTCTAGGCCATGATGACCCAGTATGTCCTTCTCGGAAGTGCGGCTTTCGGGTCGCTGCACATAGAACGATATCCCGGGATCGCAGCGAATCGCCACGTACTCCGGTAAAGGGCTATCAAGGCCCCGTTCCTCCTGATAGCGCTTTAAGCCTGTTGAGACCATGAAACAGACCTCGCACTCCCCATCCTCGCGCTCAAGGTCCGCAAATCGTACTTCCGACTTCAGCCAGGCCTTTTTCTTGCCGGACGAGGTGTACTTCCCGCACACATCGCAGTACGAATCTGACGGCAAAGGCGCCTCCTGCGGGAACTCTGAAGCCCTTTTCCGTGCATCATCTAGGCTTTGGTGGATCGGAATCTCCATCTTGAGGGCTTATCGAGCGGAGCAAGAGGGGTGGTCCCGCCAAGCCAGAGTGGAGGGCCGGTTTGCACGTGGAGTGGACCGCCACACTAGCCACTCCACCGTGCGGCAGCCTGGTTTCTGGCAGCATCTCACAGCATCTGATAACCAACAACCCAGAGCACTTTAGAGCACCACAAAATCACACAAATCCTTAGATTGGCCTACAAGGTATCTAGCCTTCCCTTCCCCTCCGCAACCTCCTCACCAAACTACATATCCAAAAACAATCACGAAAAGAACCCCCCGCCCTTTCCCTCATTCCACCCCCCCAGCCTTACCCACTGAAAGAATGTCCCGGCAACCATCAGAAACTCCTGCCAAACGAAAAACGCGCCAAAAAGCACAATCGTGAAAGAAAAAGGGAGGAGGCCTTCTCGCCCGCCTCGCTCGCTGCTGACCATCCTCCTTCCACTGGTTGGCGGGAGGGGGAGGCCAAGAGGGAGAGATTAGGAGAAGAGGATCGCCGCTTGATGCACCAGTCCTACGCTATGCTGGTTGCTGGCTAAAACAAGAGGGGGGATATGGTGCGTGAGGTGTGACATAAAGATGTATGCTGAAGGGGTAAAGAGTAATGTAATATAGTATGATGTAGTGAAGTGGATATTGCAACGCAGTATAACCATTTTTTGCTCGCTCATTGGTTCGCTCGTGGTGATTTCGTACGTGTATGTGGGGGACTCGCTCGCTCGCTCGCTGAACGAAGGCAGACAAAAAAGAAAGGAGCAAAATCAAACGCAGAAGCAGAATATCAAAAACAAGAATAGTAAATGAAGAGGCGGGGGAGTGGATCTACCCAACCCAACCCAACTCAACTCAACCCAACCCGGCCCCAGCCCCAACCTAACCCAGCCCCAACCCGGCCCCAGCCCCA
>KV748725.1:0-14946 GCA_001692915.1 Glonium stellatum | reverse complement strand
CCCACCCACAGTCCAGAACCGTATCCATAAAGGAGCCTAGTTATAGCTTACTTTTGCGGTAGGGTATCGGCTTTATTTTATTGTACACTGACCTCCATTGTCCATTGCCTGTGGCTGTTGCGTCTCCTATCATGTTAGGCGACAGGCTTTTAGGCTTTGAGGAGCCTAGGGTAGTTGGGCCCGCCTGGTGTATCCATCTCCTCGATCAGTGCCGCAACGGCTGGATGTAACCCGGCAGCAATAGCCTTCGCCGTCCATTCGGACATTGAAAGTACTTTATAAACACTTCCCGACTCTTTCCCGACGTCCTGCATATGGTCCAGCGGGATCACAATATCTCCAACTTGGTGCACGTAAGAAAGGCCATGTGCCAATCTCGGCTTATTGTTAAGCATATGACCAACGATATCGGCGCAGACATTCTGGACGTAAACAAGGTCCAACGCGCCACGAATATGTTCCACCTTCGGGACAGCCTTCATCTGATGTACGTAATGCAGGAGGGCATTGACCCAATCCATCTGCGCCTTGGTCCCCTTTGCGTCTTCGCCTTCGCGGATTATTGTCGAAGGACGGTGTATCCAGACGCGAAGGCCATACATTTTGTTCACCCGCTCAAGCAGCAGCTCGTTGGTCCACTTTGATGATATGTATCCATGTGAGCCATCAGCAGGGGGCAATGCCGAGGTGGCCGAGATCTCAGGGAAAGCGTCCACAGCTGAGAACAAACCAACGCCGATAGAGGACACATAGTGCAGCGGAATTTTGCGCGGCAAACACAAACGAACTAAATCTATCGTAGATTTAACGTTTGCCGTCCATATGTCACGGTAATATTTGAGGTGGGACGTGTCAGCACCGTTATGAATCACCGCGTCGACCTCTGCGAAGATAGTAGCAGCATCCTGCTCCGATAGTCCGAGTTGAGGCTGCCGTAAATCCCCTTCGTAGTATAGGACACGATCGCTTCGTGGTAGTTGACTCGTCTGGAGTCGCTCCGCAAGATTACGTACTGCAATGCAGATCACCCTTTTAGCCGACGTGCGTTCTAGCAGGTAATTGAGGAGGTGGTGCCCCAACAAACCACTGACTCCAGTTAGTAGAATAATGTTGGGCGGGCTTGCGGGAGTAGGCGATGCTGTTCCTAGGGAAATTTTGCCGAAATCCGGCGGAATGCGCGCTTCTGCATCCCAGTTGACTATGCTATTGTCACTGGTTTCCCGCTTGACACTTTCTGGGGGAGTCGGAGCGGAAGAAGCCTGAGTAGCTGGTGTGTCCACGCTGGAGTCCGCTGGCGAGGTTTCGCTGCTATATTCTCCCGGAGAATTCTGGCCAGTTGCAATGTTTGCCTCCCCATTGTAAGAAGGCGTGTTTCCACTGGTGTCAATCTGCGGTACTAGCTCTGCCGGAATGCTTTCGGCGGCAAGCTGAGCCAAATTCGCCATGGTGTCTTTACCCATGACCTTCAGAACAGGAATGCTAACCTGGAAGTTTTTCAAGAACCAAGAACGAATGTCAACAGAGATGAGCGAATCAAGGCCTATCTCGTCGCTGCGCATTGACATTAAGTCATCATCAGCCATTATCATTTGCAGCATACTGCGGAGTTGGGCTGCGAATGTCTCTATTTCTTGGTCAGTCGCTGTGATATTTCAAGCTAGTAAACAGTAGGATATGTTAGACTCACGCCTGATGACCTTGATAAGATCTGAATGGGTCTGACATGCTTGGAGGAGGTCTTGGATGGATGTAGTAGCTGTCTGTTCGTTCTTGTCCTTGTCGCCTTCTTTCTGGTGGATGATGAAGGGTAAGAACTTTGGATCCGAGTTCCATCTGGGCGCATCGGGCGAGCCAGCAATTATGTCTAAAAGACCAGTCGAGAATTCCGGCCCATCAGGTGAGTCAGGATGACCGGCTTTTATGCCTTCTGCGAAGATTTGATGAAGGTCTTCTTCTGACAAATGCATCATGGCCATCTTTTGCACAGTCAGATCGAGGATTTTACTAGACTCCCTTTCCATATAGCCAGCACCAATAATGGCGCCAACATTGAGAGTCGTTGCGGCCAAACCACGCTTCCTGCGTTGACCAGCCAGGGCACACATGAATGTATTAGCGGCGGCGTAGTTAGCCTGACCTAAGTTTCCAATCATACAATTAATGGAAGAAAAGAGAATAAAGAAGTCCAGTTTTTGGTCCCGGAAGATCTGATCTAAGTTTATGCTCCCGTAGACCTTCGGCCTAATGACGTTGTTGAGCTGATCCCAGGACATGTTAAGGATAGAAGTGTCTCTCAACACCATAGCGCCGTTCAATACGCCTATTATCGGCGGGAGAGTTGCACAGATAGTCTCATAGACTGATTTCAGTTCAGTTCCGTTGGTTACATCGCTGAAACCCTGTTAGTGCATGAACACGAAAGGAGGGATTTTTGACCTTACCAGGGCATGACAGTGATGTCAGCACCATTGTGTTTATGAGATGCAACCCATTCTGGTGCTATCTTAGGGCTCCTGCTGGTTAAGACAAGAATCTTAGCACCTCGATCAATCATCCAGTCGCATAACGAAATACCCAGAGCACCAGTCAAGCCAACGACCCAGTAAGTCTTGTCGCCTTTGAAAAGAGGCCGAGAATCAAGCCTGGTGACATGAACTGGTAGCAAAGTACCTGGAGAAACTGTCCAGTCAATGACTGCCATCGGATCGTTAGGACGCACTCCACTGACAAGATTCTCAAGGCAGACTGATTCTATTATCAAGGAATGCTGCTCCTGATCCGCATGTTGTTGAGCATATTCAAGAGCCCTTTGAAGAATCTGACCCAAGATTTTAATGGAGGAAGAGCTGCCGTTATAGCCATCGTAAGAGTAGATTGTCTTGGCCGTCTCCTTGCGACAATGCGGCGAAAGACTTGACAGAATCGTGAGTTCGTTCTCCGACCTTTGGACGTCTTGGTTAGATAGTCCGACAAAACATGAAACCTCAGATGGTAGAATCTCGCTAAGCTCAATCTGACTTAGATACCGCGAAAGCCCAATCCATGAGCTTGGCGTTTCCGAGTCGGTGGTGTCTGTTGTATACACTACTTCTACATCCTTCATTGAGGCTTTTGCGGCGATGGCCTGAGCAATTACGGTTGTAGGGTTGTGCACAACCAATGTCTGACCATTAACGAGAGGGTCGACAACGGTCATAGAGACTAAGTAAGCCGCTACTAAAGTGAGCAGAGCTGGCTTGGAGAAGCCCCGCATTTGACAACGAATGGTGGATTTTGCAGGCACTTTGATGGTCGATAACAGTGACGGGACAAGAGCTAAATAGTGGGCCCCAGTACTTGGCTCCACACCAAGAGTAAGGAATTTGTGGCCGATAGGGGTCTTGAGAGCAGACAGAACTGCATGAGTGGTGCGCATCTCAATGAAAGGCTCTGATTGATCGGAAGTGTCATACTCCGGCAGCTCCTTGATTGTGCATGCATTTTGATCTTGTTGTAAGATAATAGCAGATTTGCTAATATCTAGCTCGTGTGTGATGGAGCGTCGTGCAGAGTTGTACCGATCATTAAGGGCGGAAATGGGTCGAAGCCGTGGCACCAACTGACGGCCTTCAGCATTGATGATGACCTCTGACTCGGCCGTCCACAGGATATTGTCTTCCCGCACCGTTGCTTGGAGGCGAAGGAGTGCCTCAGCCACGACCCTAGGATCAATCTTGCTAGGGTCTGGTATGTCCAGGCACTGGAGGCGGAGGTCCGTTGTCTCATGCACAGCTACTCGTCCAAACCCAACCGTCATGTTCGAAAATGGCTCGTCTGCTAGTCGACCACTAGTAATCCAAAGCAAAGTCTTTCCGACTTCAAACATTGGTTTGAAATTGAAAAAATCAGTCGGCGTCATGTCTTTAAAGACGGGCTTGTCGAGTTCTGTTAGACTAATTACGGTCGACTTAGAGTCAACGATGCTATAATCAACATCTCTAAGAGTCTTGAAGATAAATGTTTCTGCGGCGTATTTCTTGAGAATTGCCTTCACTTCTTTGACTAGGCGAGTGCTGTGGGCCGTTTGGCCGCCGATAATAACCAATTTCTCGATCGGAGCACCCAGAGACGGCGCGGCAAGGGGTTGCCGGAGGAAGGTCACTTGGTCATCGACAGCCTGGGACACAAAGAGTGAGACACCAAGAGTGTCGCCGAATTCTTTTGGAGCCATTGTATCAATGCCTGAGAAGCCGGTAGTCTTCAGGAGCCTATCCCATTCGTTATCAGAAACAAAAGGTGATAAGGTTCGCCCTTCGTCAACACCGAGCCACCACCCAGGTAGAGGACCGAAAATGAAGCCACCAGGACCACCAGTCAGGCCATCATGGCTACCTTCGCCAACAACGAGAAAGCCCCCCGGCCTCAAGAGCTTCCTAATGTTGCCCATAGTCCGTTTAAGCTTAGCTGTAGCATGGATGACGAAGGATGCGACAACAAGGTCATACCCTCCCTCAGTAAAGCCTTGGTCAAGAGGGTCTCGTTCAGCATCGAAAACTTTGAATACCATTCGATCCTTTTGCTGTGAGAAGACGGAGGTAGCATTCTCAAAGAAGCCCGAAGAAACGTCGGTAAAGGTATATGTGAGGAAATTATGACCGATAGCCCTGAAAATCTTCTTCGTAGCACCGCCAGTACCAGCACCTCGTGTAGCAGTTAGCCCAAAATGAAGCTATAGTTTCAAGATCCTTCCATAGAACTTACCTATCTCTAGAATGTTCATATGTGGGTAACGGTCAGCAATCTGGCTCACCGCTCGGCTAATCCACATGGAAGCTTCATAGAGCCCGAAACCATTAGCATAATAGGGATCCAAGAGGTTGCTCAAACGGAACTGCTCGAGCATGGTGGTCTCTCCCTCAAATACTCGCGGCATCTGCTGGCCAACAAGATGCATTATCCGCACGTTTGAAACATCCTCAAACCCTTTACACGCTTCCATAACATTGTCAAGCGTATCATTCAACCATTCCTTCTTTGCCCATCTGTTCTTACCACTCTTGACCAAGGAGCTCATATGTCGAGCATAATCTAGGTAACAACTGGTTGGGCGTTCGTGCCTCAATGGATGGTTCTGTGGAACTATCCGGTCAAACTCTCTCAGATAGAAGGTCGAGATTCGCTCCAACACGCTCACAGTGTCGCGGTGACGTTGAGTCACTACTGTGTCGCTTGCTGCTGCCAAACCGTCCGGACTACTACCAACCCAGTGCATCTTAGAGAAGACCTTCCTATCATGTTGTATGGCCATAAGCGGCACAAGCTTTAATCCTTGCACCTGAATTGCTGCATTGAGACAGTCATTGGAGTAGAGGCTCACATCTCCCGTAAATCCCGATCCGCTAGCATCTCTATGTCCCCGAGCAAGAGCTGAGTCAACAGGGAAAAACTCAACATTACTTCTATTAGTAGAGCCGCAAAGAGCAGGATTGACTCTAATGTGACTAATGTCTGTGGGAAGATGTAAAGACAGGATTCGGTCGTCGTTCGGATAGCTGTATGCCAATGTAAGGGATTGGAACGCGGCATCCAGCTCCCCGGGATGAATAAGCAGGGATTCGTCGCCAGCCTCGTGCGCTGCCATCCTCACTAAACATGAAGACTTGCCCTGCTTTCTGCTCATCGAGGACAGCGCACAGAATCGGCCAGTAAAATTGCAGCCCAGGCCTTTTAGAGCTGAGTAGAAGCGCTCTGGCTCGAGATCGATCATATGAGGGGTGGTCGGCGCACGCTTGGGAAGAAGGGCCGTCGAGGGGTCTCCCAACGAAATTTCAACTTCTCCGCTGGCCGCCAGAGACAAGTCTTCTGGCTGTGCTCCTAGAGCAGCCGAATACGTAAATCTAGCTCGGATACGGTCCGGCGGGGCTCTGGTAACCTCTGCCATTGATATCAAAACCTCGATGCCCATGTCGTCTTGGTCAAAGGCGATGGCTTGATGTATAACGAAGTTGCTAATTTCGATGAGGCGGATTTCCTTTCCATCTGCCAGGTGCTTCGAAGCCTCTAGGGCCGTGGAGACGTATCCTGCTGCTGGAAAGACCGTCTGGCTCTGCACCTGATGGCCAGATAGCCAGTCCATCTCGTTCACGCGCAATAAATTCCTCCAGCTTAGGTGATGCGGAGAGCTGTCCGGCGAGATGTCTCCCAGCAGTGAGTGGACTGATTGCTTCCTTAGGCGCATTCTTCGAGAAATTCGTGACTCGTGCCAGTGTTTTACGTCATGATTCCATTGGTATGTGGGCAAGCCTTTAATAACGTTGAACCGTTGTCCATCGCCAGTCATGGCCTCGTCATAGCCATTTAAGTTAATAGATGTGCTGTCTAGGTACGACCACAGGAACCCAAAGCTAGCTGAAGCGGCTTCGACAGCGTCTATTCCTCGGGTAAGCATCCCTTGATATGGGATATCCTTTTCTAGTAAATCCTGAACCGTTTGGCATGCAGGTCCTCTGAGAGCCGGATGTGGTCCGATTTCAAGCACCACATCGAATGTAGCTGTAGAGAGGGCACTGCTAAGTGCTTGGGAGAACAACACAGGTCGTGTCATATTTTCGGCCCAGTAAGTATCGCTTAGTCCCACTTCCGAGTCGACACGCCGGTCGGTAACGCTAGAAAACCAGGTGCATCTTTGCGAAGATGAAGGCTTCCGTGCTTTGACACCGCAGCGTCTGACCGATTCGACATAGGGATCGAAGCACTGGAGCATGTGGCTAGAGTGGTATGCCTTGTCAACCCTAAGACGCCGATTAAATTTCTTCTCATCGTCTAGAATAACTTGGAGTTCAGCAATGGCATCCTCGTCTCCAGATATAGTTACGCTCGAGGAGGAATTACTGGCCGCGACACTAATACGACCAGAAAAGGCCTCGTCTCCACACAGCTCTGCCGCATCTTCCATTGACGTTCCAACAGCTAGCATCGCACCTTCGATATTTTCACCGTTAGGGCTTCTCGCCAATTGAACATGCAGCCCACGGTAGTATGCTATGTACATGGCGTCGCGAGCCGTTAGATAGCCAGATGCATAGGCTGCACCAATTTCACCGGAAGAGTGACCGACCACAGCGTCCAAGTTTACATTAGCTGATCGAAGGAGATCGACCAGAAGAATCTGGACCGCTGTGCACAACGGCTGTGAAATAGCAGCCTCGTTTACTCGAGATGACGAGGCGTCGGCGAGAATCTCAGCCTGTAGAGACCAGTTTGGGCGATCTTTCCCTGGGAGTTGAGCAAGGCAGGATTCCAGTTCTTGAACAATTCTTCGAGCTTTCAATGATTTTTCAATCAACTCAGCACCCATACGGGCGTATTGCGCTCCTTGGCCTGTGAAAATTCCAAGGATCTTGCATGCTCCTCTCTTCGAGGTCGACAGGGCCTTGACGCCGATGCTCGTATTTTCTTCTTCAAGCTTGGTAGTGATCTTGGATCTGAGGTCTTCTATCGATCCTGCGGTGAATGGGATCCGGTAGGCGAATAGGCCTCGGCGTTGCCGCAGTGTCCAAGCCAAATTCCGAATATCAATTGCTGGACTATCCGCCAGGAAGGCCGCATATGCAGAAAGATTGGCGCGGAGCGATTGCTCTGAGGCGGCGGAAAACACGAATGGGGTGAATAGATTGACTTGTCCAGATGCATCAGGAGTGCTTGTCAGGTTTTCATAGCTTTCAAGGATGGCGTGCGCGTTTGCGCCTCCGAAGCCAAAGCTATTCACGCTCGCTCGCCTTGGCTGACTCTCGGGGACCTCTGGCCATGGTTTGGCGGTCCGGAGAATTTCAATGTTCTTGTAAAATGGTGCTACACGATCACTCAGATTATTGAATAGGAGGTTCGGAGGAATCAATGCGTGCTGCAAAGCCAGCGACGCTTTAAGAAGTGCCGCAACACCTGCCGTGCCTTCGGTGTGCCCAAGGACCGTCTTCAGAGAACCCACATACAACGGATCACCGCCTAAATTCGTGGTACTTATTTCATTCTCGTGCTTAAAGAAAGCGTTGCGGATTGCTTCGGCTTCAATAGGGTCACCCGCTGGCGTCCCGGTGCCGTGGGCCTCGAAATACTGTGGACGATCTTTGTGGTTCAGGGGGTCAAGGCCTACCTTAGTGTACGTGCTGTGAATCAGAGCTTGCTGAGCAGATGCACTAGGCATAGTAATACCCGGAGTGGCACCGTCCTGATTAAGTCCTGTTTCTCGGATAATGCTTTCGACATGGTCCCCGTCTGCAATGGCTGCGCTAAGTGTTTTTAAAACCACTGCTGCCACGCCGTCTCCGCGTGCGTAGCCATTGGCATCCCGATCCCACATTCTGCCGAGACCATCTGGAGACAACATCTTGAGCTTGCTCTCAATGATATAACTCTCGGGTCCAAGAATCAGATTGGCGCCGCATGCTAGAGCCATTCTAGACTCACCAGCCCTAAGCGCCTGAACTGCCATGTGAAGTGCGACAAGACTGGAAGAACACGCTGTATCGATGGTAAGGGAAGCACCACGCCAATCGAAAAAATATGAGACCCGGTTAGATAAGATACTTCGCCCAGTCCCAGTTGCGTAATAGGTCGGTGTAGTTTGAAGATCGCGGAGAAGCATTGCCTCGTAGTCGTTGCCCATAGCACCGACATACACACCGGTGTCGCTGCCTCGAAGACCTTCAATAGTCAAGCCGGCGGCTTCTATTGCCTCATACACGGTTTCCATCAGCAACCGCTGCTGTGGATCCATAGCCTTAGCTTCCACAGGCTTGACGCCAAAGAACTCGGCATCAAAGGTGCTAAGATCTTTGTTAACAAGATAAGAGTGCATAACGTTGCTGTGGCCGTGATATGCGCCATTAGGGTGATAGAAGCCTTTGGCGCTGAACCGACTGTCGGGGATCACCTTGCGGACGTCGCGCGGTTCACGGAGAAGTTCCCATAACTTCGACGGTGAGTTGGCATCTCCAGCAAAATGACAAGCGCTTCCAACGATAGCGATGGGCTCATTAGGCTTGCAAGACATGATGATCAGATGTATCAAGTTTTGTGATGATTCTGTTAACAGTAAAACAAAAGAGTTACGGAAGAATGGCCGGCGTTGACAACAATTGTATGGTTTCTACGTTGAAGTTGAAGCTCAAACTGACAATTGGACGTGGTATTGATGTTTTTTGCCAATATGTCCGTTGATAGAACGAATACTGTTCGCTTGATGGTATACACTGCTATTTATTCACTGTAATCATGAATACATGTGGAATAATAACACGTTCAGTCCGAACGTGCATGTGCCCAACCACGGAGAACACCTCCGAGTAACTTATGCCTGCAATGTAAAGGTTTCGGGCTATTCGGCCCTTTGAATAGACCTTAGTGGTCAGAAACATCCGATACGTCAATGTCGACCAGATGCCTGCTAGAGCGTAAGCACAAGACGGCGTTCATCAAAAATGAGATAGCTAGCTCAGCAACTCTGTACACTCGGAAGACTATGCAAGACGACCGAATGATTATGGCTACACAATGGCCAGTATCTCCGATTGGCGAACGAGACGAGAACCGCGATGAATCTGAATCACTCTCTTGTTTTATGGTGAAAATTCTAACACCTACTCTCAACCAATCTACTTTAACTTGGTCATAATTCGCAAGCGTATTCAATCGCCGCCCTTCTCATTCGATGTGGTGGTGATCTTCAAAAACGGACAGATACTGGTGGCTTTCGCCTGTTCTCTCCAGCGATTCGTTCTATAATGCCTTAGTCTAGTTGCCTGTAGAGGTAGGGTATTACTCTAGGTCTTCGTTTCCGTGATATAGTGAAATTGCCGAAAATGCATTCTCCAAATGAAAGAAATATAAAAAATAAGATCCTTTAATCTTCGTCTATACCAACACTTATCGCTTCCTCTAGTAAAATGTGTCTTATGTTTATCGATATGAGCTAGCCGGTAGAGTAAATAGGATCACACTCTGTGTTAAGAAATACGTCGTTATTGAACCTGTTATTCTGGTTTTTCAATGTTCTACACACATCCTAGTTTTAGTAGTACACTACTAGCGGAAGGGATAAGAGTTCCTAATGTATCCTAGCTGACATACAACGCATACGGCCATACCCTAACATAATAATGGTCTAACAGTGAGAACAAAAGCCTCAGCTCCTACCCACCGTGTCCTATATCCTTAGTGAAGAGTTGGCGAATCTACAAGAGATAGGGGCTATAGGTAAGTGGCTCTAAGATGCGGAAGCCACAGTGATACGTCACATGTGCTGTCTCTTTATTGTGATGTATGACCCCAGTGCAGTTAATATGTGTGACCAATTTTAAATTTTTAACGGCATGTATAATCTCAAGCGTTGTTATTTGAGCATTTGGATTGATATTGAAGTCTTGTATAGATTTGTATATGTATCAAGTTCAACTCTTGAATGGAGAGAGACTGGTTTTCTCTTTCTATTTGGCGACTCCCTTTACATCGTTATCACTACTACGAAGTCAGACCACAGCTCGAACAGGCAAAAATACTAGGCAGTGGGCACCACATGGAGGTGGCAAGCCCTTTGTTAGACGCTTTTCCAACATTGGAGAACGGATGATTCATTCGTGCATATTACAGAACACTTAAAGGAGATGACGTTAATTGAATATATCTAATGCATTGGATACACCGCAATTCCAACCGTTACATGTCTAGAAATTGGCGCACGTTTTTAATATTCTCTCTCAAGGAACCCAGGGTGCTTGATCCACAGATTTGATCTAAGGCTATTAGATTCCCTTTGCCTTCGATCACAGCCTTCAGTAAGCTCTTAGCCTGTTTGTCCCCGAGCAAGCCCGTGAAGGCATCTGGCCGGTCTGACACACGAAATTCGGCTGGCAGACCCAGCATCTCCTCAATCATTTCAAACTGATGCAGGATGGCCTGTATCAGGATCTTGGTCTGCAAATCGCCCTGCTGGATGGAGAAAGAGGCAATGCGTAGTCCAGGAACTATCTGCAGCTCCGCGACCGACCCCTGCGAAGTACGGCCGCAGAGCTGCTTGTAGAGTCGCAAAATAAGATTGTCGAATATCGCGATTATCTGAAGGTAGGCCGATAGCAGATTAAGGATGATGATGATGCCGAGAGAAGGTCTGAAGATCCGTGTGGTTCCCGGGCCGTTTTCTGAACCTGCTGATGGGCGCTCGGCGAGACCGTAGGCTTCAATAATGGTGAGAAATTCCGAGGTGCCACACAGGGCATCTCCGAATGAATTGGGATTCGATATGCTATTTTGGTTCATCATGCCCTCAGCCCTTTCCGAATCGCTCCGGTCTACCATCGCGGTGTCGTCCCAGGGTTCATACGTCGCTGTGCATAATGAGAGTTGTCTTGACAGCTCCAGGCCGAGCTTGGAGAGGCGAGGGTCGCATTCGAAATCAGATGCGCCATTCTCAAGTGATTGCTCGTCTATGGATCCATCATGTGTTTGCTGCAGCTCCTTTGCAGTCTGCATAAAGTCTATCCTGCCGCCCGCAGCTGGTGCAGGCGTAGAGTGAAAAGAGGTGAAGTCGTCCGAGTCCTCATACAGCAGACCGGCCGTCTTCTCGGAATTGGCATTATCAGAGAAGATTAATAAATCGGACGATACCGACCCGTGATCACAGAGACCGAAGATGTTTAAGTTGTCTTCGGTGGCGGAAAACGGCAAAAAATTCTGAGCGAGCGGAGCTTTGTTCTGGCTTGCGCCTTGTACAGGCGATGGCCACGGCCTCATTTGAGGACCGGGCCTTGACGAGGCCTCCATTCCATTTGGCCTCGAATCTAGGCCGGGCAGCAAAGCGGGTCGCGAATTGCGCTGCGACGTAATGGGCGCACTCGCTCTAGCCGTTCGCCCTAAAGGGTTGGAATAGCTCGTAACGCATTGAACACCCTGCCTCGTACATCGAGCACATGACTCAGTGCCACTCTCTTTGGGAGGACAACGGAGTTTCTGGTTGCGGCAGCGGTCACAGGCCGACCGTTTTGTAGTTGGAAAGGGAGGTGTCGAAGAAGCTGCCGTCGGCATGACACACCCGGCACGCAATTGGACGCAATTGGACGACGACGAGTATGAGGTTATATCTCACAATGAATCAATCCGCCCATGTCCTTTTTAGGTGACTGGGACTGTATGCTGGGAACACTTACGTGGCGCAACTACTTGAGAAATTCAACGTACTTTAACTACAAAGCGTCTTGGACAGTAGACGAAGCTGTCAAACTATCTTTCGGTCCAGAAAAATATGCAGAGGTAAGCCGTAAGCATCGGGGTACCGTTTTCGTCCGGGCAGGCATTAAGGAGGGACCGGGGTATATTCGTATAACGACCCAATTACAAGCGACGGAGGTGAACGGACGACGAGCTGCGTGACAAATTTGTATCAAGAAGTGGCATCCTTATAGACGTGCACGGAACGGGAGGGTTCTCTGCGCGCCTTAGGCTCGTTTAATATGTATCAGTGGGCGCATGTAGCTATTCTAGCGGAAATCTTCAGTTTACCTAGCCAACTTGGCCCAGAATTAGACACCCGCAGTTTGCGCGTTTACCCATTCCGTACTGCATTCCTGCTTGTGTCACAGGTCCGAGAGGCTCACAACCAGCTTTTCGCCCCTAACTGTGCCATTTTGCAGTTCGGCCAGGCCTTCAATGATTCCTTGCCACTGCCCGGGCACCTCTCTGATTGGATGGGTCACTAAGAGCCCTGCATCTAATAATGACTGCATCTCTCTGACCCACTGCTTACCCATTTCAAACAGATCGCTGCTCGCGGCTCGCGTGTATACCGAGTCTCCCAGGTTGACGGTAATGCCTAGAATCTCGTAGCCCATTACTTCCTTCACCTTAATGGCACGGCGTGTCCGCCAGGCTTCATGGAACCCTTCCAGGCAGGCGTAACGGCCGCCAGCACGAGACATGGCGCCAAAGCAGATGGCCGCCGACTCGGCATCTGTAATGCAATCGAGCGCGTAGCGAAGAGTTGCTCCAGTCACAAGTGAGCGAATTGTCTCGCTGCAAGTCGGCGACGTGTAGGCCGCCGTACCAACTGCTCCATACTTGATGGCCAGTGGCGCAGACATACTTGACGTGACGGCAATTGGAGCATAGCCAGCCCTTGTTCGTAGAAGATCAGCATTCGTAAGGTATAAGACTTAACATTTGCAGAACGAACACCGACTCCTTTTATACACCAGAACCGACTCACAGTTTCAATAATTGGCATGCCATAGTGCCCGTCGCTGTTGCACCGCCGTATACCAATACAGACTCCTTCTTCTCTGTGGGTTTGGAGGGTCTCCCTTGGAGCGCAAGAGCCTCCGGGTCAAAGAAGGCAAGACCCAGAGTACCCCAGCCAACACCACCAAGTGCTGCACCCTGTAGGTCGCTCCAGCAGTCTGGGACCCTTAACAAAAGACGCGAATCGATAACGAGCCATTGGGCAAATGCGCCGTTGCGCGCATTATCCGTGGTGTACGGGAATACGCCACCACAGACCCTGGTGCCCGGCGGGTGTGTGGGGGTGTTCGCAGCATTTACATCGGCATTTAAGTCGGGCATGATGATTGGTAAACTGCCCACAGACTCGATGACGCCGCAAAAATCACATCCAACCGTGTTACCGGGCATGGGGAAATGTTGCACCATCTTATGGTCAAAAGGATTCAGAGCCACCGCCAGAACACGTACAAGAACATGCTGCGCAGATGGTAAGTGTGGCACCGTGACCGAATGGGAAACCACCAGAGGGAGCGATGTAGAAAAGCCATCCCGAGACTGGACGACGGCTGTTTGAGTTTGCGGCAGCATGTTGAAGACCGGCTGGAAATTGCGTGCCGGTTTGGTTCGATGTAAATTGGAAATGGTTTTTCGATCTTGGTGAATCTTGGTGAATCTCGATAGAAATTGTTGTTAGATTGAGGGTTGAGCTGATACCAAGAAACATGTCACTATCTGCGCCTTCAAATTTGTGCTACGACTTCCGAAAGTCGTGACTAAAGGTTGAGGCTTGTTTAGGAAACCGATACCGATGTCCGAGTCCATTCCAAAATCGTAGTGTTTTGATCCGACTCTACAGTCCATCGGAGGTGCCTACAACTGCCCATATTTTGCTGCCCCGGCAGTGCCTACATACAACTTGGAAACTCTGATGATGCTTGCATGTGGTGTGGAAATCGGCTCATAAACGTGCCCCGAGGTTAAGAGGAAAAGGCATTCCCTATTGGACGCCCTATGCCATGTTAGCAGTACGAGCCCCTGTTCGGTCTTGCCGTTCTTCCCTCACACCAAAAGGCCCTTGCATTAGATCCCGGCTGGTGATTTTACAGATTGTGAGTTGTCGTTGGGTGACGGATGTGCGGCTAACTTTGTTTCCGTAGGAAATTGGGGTCATCGGTACTGTGCAACATGTGCACGCAGGGTCAGCAAGGCAGTGGGGGCGAGAAAAGTGGTTACCAACTGGAGCTGCTGCAATCAGCGACCGAACGGGCGGGTCACCATTTATATGCAGTGAAACTCAAACCCCAGTTGTTGAAGCGACAAGTCAACGCAAGCAGTAGCGTAGCTTGCGCGGAAATTCGTGACAAATCGACTCGCGCCTCCAGTTCTCCGTACGCTAGAGAGCCTACGTGTCATCATAGCCACTTACGTGCCTTGCCGCCTTTGCAGAGAACCCGGAAATATTGAAAGGCACTACACCCTGCGCTATACAAATATAATGAGCAACAATTGGTTGTAGTTAGCCGCAACCCGTCAGGTGGAGCGATTAATCATGTAAACTAGATTAAATTAAATTAAATCAAAAAAGCCTAATGTAACTTAGTAGTTAAACTAGTATTAGTAATATTATAGACTTAAAAAAAAAGCCAGTAAAACAATTTTAGCAGTAATGGCAATAACTATATAACATAACTAGGCCTC
>KV748724.1:0-22617 GCA_001692915.1 Glonium stellatum | reverse complement strand
TAGTGGGGATGGTGGGGTTGAGGGGAAGGAGTAGGGGAGGCGTGGGATGGGGGGTTGGACGGAGGGCGGGACCGTTCGGGCTGGGATTGTGGTGGGGCCCCTCTTTTTTTTTTTCTGTGTGCTTGGCCTAGCTGTGGTATCAGTGCGGGTGGAGACTCGAAATCGGGAATGGATAGGCCCTGAGAAGGGTCTTTGATATGGAGATTGGGATTGAGGGATTGGTTGTGCCGCCTAGGTGGGGAAAGGTGAGCAGTAGGCAGGTGAGTTTACCTGGGTATATATATCTGTGTAAAAATGTCTGTAGGAGCGATTTTCTGGAAAAGAAATTTCGGTTCGCTCGGGGAAAAGCACGTCGAATCCTCCACGGTTGCACATTTGCCTTTTTTTTTTGTTGCATCCGAGAGGAATCTGGACCAAGGAACCTATATATTAAGCCAACTCGATTCAATAGAGTAGATATAAATATCAGGTCCATACGTCGACGACGTAAAGTCCGTTTCATCCCATCTTTCCAACCCTAACGCCATGGAAGGTAAAATATAGAAGTGAACTACAAAAGAAAGGCCACTTGCGATGGGGGTATCTACATCTCCGTTCGTTTCGTCGTTCAAGATCGTGTAATTACTGTACCAAGCTAGTATGAGTTTTACGAAATGATGCCTATACAAATAACGTCGCTAGCACACACAAAAATTATCGGCAGACATAGTACAGCCTCCGATTCCTTCGTCTCGGGAGATCTCATTACATCTCTAGAAACATCACTCCTAAAAGTTTCAGCCCACAAATGCAGTCGAAGAGATATCTCTCGACCTCAGCTAGTGCTCGGAGAATTGCCTTCTGTTCCCCCAGTCACTTGCTCCTTCTCGCTCGACGGAGATGGTTGGAGGACCACGGCCTTGCACGTCTCGCAAACTAGCATACCACAGTTCGTGCACTCATACGCAAAGCTAAATGGCGAGGGCTTTGCATTCACATAACTCTGCGGGAGCTTAGACGACTTGAAAGAAGTGAGGTTTGGCACTAAATGGAGTGGTACATCGCTTTTAGTAGCAATAGGCGCGAAAACTTCTGAAAAAGGGGCGTTCAAGTGTGGAGCAGAAGAGGAGAGGATTGTAGTAGAGAGACTCGATGCAAATGGCGCCGAGGAGCTCGCGGTCATAGGCTCCGAGAATGAGGCTGAGCGGGCTGGTATTAACGAAACATCCTCCAGCATGACTAGGTCGCCATCAAAGTCCACGATGGCAGGGGTCGGGCCAGCATCAGCGGAAGAGCTACCTGAACCGTGGTCGAGGCCTAGGTCGAGATGCCAATGCATACCCTCGTGCGAATGGACCGCCGCGTCACATCGTATGTGATCTCGAGCCACATCATGGGCCCTCTGCCCATCGATATGTACACCACCAACCGACTGCCTTCCCACGCCGCCCGCTCTCGCATTTCTCCCACGCCCTCGACCTATTCCTCTTAGCCTGTTCGCAACAGTCCTGCTCCATCCTGCGACCATCTTCACACCTCCAGGACTGACTTTCTTCGGCAAGTTGACTTCCGGGTACACCGCGCTCCAGCACCTCGAGCATTCCATGCCAGCAGCCGTAGCCGTTCCCTTTATAGTCTCCTCGAAATCGACCTTTGCAGTAACAAAGGTGTGCGAACAGAGCCAGGTCCGGTCGGGCGGGTCTTCACCTGGTTCGTTGCCAAAAAAGAGGCCACGGGATTCCCAATAGGCAGGAGAGCCCGCATCAAGGTTACGCCGTCTAGGCACAGGGTTTTCAGAGGGTGCTGGAGGACTAGGCTCGGGCAGACTGATTGGATGGACTGGTTGCTCGTCCGGTTGCTCGTCCGGGTGCGGCGTTAGAGGACGAGTCACAGCAGCGATTGGCGGGTCGCCGATAACAGCTGTAATGACACTTGCAGCATCTGAGTCCTCTTCATCCTCTTGAACATCCTCATCGTCATCTTCGTAGCAATTGCCCCCACATTCGTCCATGGGCATTTGACATACCCAACACCACTGTGCACCGCAGAGGCATTGCATATGATTACAGCCAAGCATGCGTCTAACGCCGTGGCGACACTTCGGGCAACGTTTATAGCCCCATCGCTTAAGCACTGCAGCCGTTTTCTCATCAATGCCGAAGGGCATCTCGTTACAAGGAGCGCCAGGGTGAGAGAGCTGACGACATTTCAAGCATATGTCAGCACAACACTTTGGGCACGCAACGGTAGGGTTTTTGGGAACTTCAAGAACCGAGTCGGCACGTTGCTTGCCAGCCTTCTTAGTAGCCGGTGCAGATGATATAAGACGGTTAGGGATGAATGTAGAGCAAGTAGGGATAGGACAGTATATAGGATCCGGGGTACTCCATTCCTCATACTTTTCTCTATGAGAGCGTCAGCCTTGTTTAACTTGGGTGCTAGCAGAGAGACGGTCAAAGTCAAAGAAACAAACCTGTATTCCATCGCCTCTGCTTTAGACAAGAGTGGCAGGGCAACATGCAGTTGGAGCATATTACAACACCGCGGCGGCATGCGGGAAGGCTCCTTGCAAGCTTTAATGAACATGTCCTTGACACAGGAAGTGCAATAGGCGCTACGACAGATGCGACAGGGACGAATAACCAAAGAGGGCTCTTGTTCGACAGTGAACTGGTCGCAGCAAATTATGCAAGTAACGTTGGATGCAGGGGGCTTCTTGGGCGATTGGACAATGAGTAGAGGAGCATCAGCCTGTATAGGAGGCGGAGGAGGCGGTGGAGGCGGTGGGGGTGGCGGAGGCATAGGAGCCGGGATGCGCTGAGTCAACGGAGCAGGCGCTGATTGGCGTCGTTCCTCAAGAAAGTTAAGAAGGCGTCCATGGCGGCCTTGGTCAGCAGAACCGTATGCGTCGGTGAAGCGACGCTCAAGGGCGGGAGGCTGCATCGGATCTGACGGAAAGGAAGACAGTTCGACGGCTTGGTCGTAGGAAAGGCTGGATGAGGCATGACCATGTGGTGCAGCAGAGTGAGCCGGGTTGGGAGGACCGACAGGGAGGTGAGGATTCATGGCAGCCAAGGCAGACGAGGCGTCGATGTTGGTGAAGTCCAAGGAGAATGGCTCGCAATGGTCAATGGATGTCATGATTGTCGGCGGCGATGAGTGTCGCGCGGCGGTCGTGGTGTTCTGGGAAGGTGAGGTCGAAGATGAGGTGAAGGAGGCCGGGCTCGAGCGGCGCCTGTCGACAGCCTTTGATATTTTGGAGCCCATATTTTGAGTGACGAAGCTGGCGAGAGGTCAGAGAGATCAGAGAGATAGTCGCGCTCGCACCTTCGAGCCGCAAGGCTCCAGACGTTTTAAAGGTAATTTTGCCCGTTATTTTGTTGACTCACCGGCTAGCGATGCTTGCGTCGGGTCAGCGCCGACTTGTCATAGCTAGAGCTGCTTAGCTAGAGCTGCTTTCCTAGACGAAGCCGAGATAACTGCCTGGACAGATGATGAAGCGCTGGCCAAAGAAAAAATAAAACAAAAAGAGGGCTGAACGCTCCGTAGGTGAAGCGGCAAGGCAGCCAGGCTATTGGAGGGCTAAACGGCCGGTTGCCTGCAGTCTGAGACCGGGTGCGATGGGGGTATGTACAGTAGAAGGCAGATGGCAAGCATCGATAGCAGCAGGCAAAATAGGTGCGATCCTGCTATGCTGCTACCCTCTATTCTTTCCCCTCTGGAGCTCTTGAGAACGGTCGTTCGTTTCTGGGCTGTCTTGGTTCTGTCACCAACATTCAATGCCCCCGTCTCCAACCCTGATCTCTCGGTGCTTTAAAGTAGTAGATACACGACAGAGAATCGGGAGCTGACATGGCAGCGCCAGACTGGCTCTGCGCAAGCCCGGCGAGCATTGCTGCTAGCATTGGCTGTAGGAGGAGGGCTAGCAGCGAACATGATGCACGTCCAAGCATTGAAGGCTCACATCTTCCTCTTCCGAGTCACACAGGCAGAAGAGTTGAAGTGCGGTGGTTCAGTCAATCAACAGCCAGCCAGCGTCCGAGGGTCCCCCAGACCATCAGCTTTGACCCGCCGCCTAGTAAAAAAATATACTAGTCTTCCCGCTTACTGACTCGCTCCCTCTCCCCCCATATGAGCCTCATCGCTGCCTTGTGCCTTTCGTCATCATCATTGACCTCTGCACTCCACACCTCTACTGTATATAATAACCTCCCCGCCAGCAACAATGACTCTTTCCATCTCCACTGACCACTTTTCCCACCCGGATCTCCTCCCGCCCGGATCTCCTCCCACCCGGGTCTCCTCCCACCCAGTCTTCAGACACAGCCCTTGTTTATTTGGCCAGTCCCCAAAACATACCCCCACAACCTTCCACCCACTGACTCTACCACTCCTCTCAGCCACCCAGCTCTTCCCGCCTCGGATACCAAAAACCCTTGTCGACTTATATCTAACCGCATGCTACTAATCCCAAGACATTTCACTAGCCGAGAAAACTAGTGTTTAACACCCGCTAGCTACAGTCCGCTCCCAACCACCTCCAAACATTCACGGCAAGACCTTCGACCCTTTCACCTCTCAGGGCACCACGAAGTCTCAATACATAACCAGACAGCATAGCCACGGTGGATGCCGCTATACTGTAAGCCGTTCAGCTTGGGTCATTTTCTCAGAAATTCTCTCTCCGGCATTTCCCCCCCCCCCTTCTATAGAGAACTTGTCTGTGTGGGAAGTGACACCATCACAATATTCAGGCTTGGTACAAGGATCCTTGAACCCACTCGAATTTGATACACACACTAGGCCCTCCATGTCTCCAGTGTTTAATCTAGAGATAATCCAAGCGTGCTCTAAAGAATCGATCGGCCCAGTCTAGTCACGCCTCCATACCTTCTTTCCATATTCCTAATACAATGCTCGGAACTATGGTGGTCTAGTCGCATTATAGAATGCCCCAAGATTGCGGCTTACATCTGCCTTCGAAGCGATCCAGAAACCTCCAGCGCTTTTCCCCACAGTCCGAAATAACTCTCGGAATGCATCAAGAATAGAACCTTTGTCACTTGCGTCTCCATATCCCACTTATTAGTGTGTCATTGTTTCAAGGTGACCAGGTTTGCATTTCTGTCCCTATGGGTCCTGAGATGACTTTCACCCCGAGCACGACACAACGGTAATTTTCAGACTTAGAGTACTGACAACACCACCACTCGCGTATCTTCCAAAGACCCCACAATTGACGTGACAATAAAATACAATTATTGCATCCTTTGGAATCAATTCAGTAATCGCACATTATTCCTCAGTGACTAATCATGAGACACTGAAGTAATCCCTGGTGCCTTATTCGTTACAGCACACTTCATAGCTGTCAATGCCCAAGGTTATCATAGCGGTCGCAGTTTTGTTACTATAACCGGGAGTTATGTTCAGCATTCATTCACGGCTTCACATTGTCACACATTTCACGAAGATAGTTGCAATTCAATGTTTTGTTAAGAGCCTTTGTATTGCTTCACTCTTGGATCGGGACCCGGGTATGGCCACGGTGCACCACGACGTACAAACCGCTCATACTCGTATGGATTGTTCCAATCCACCTTGCTCCAATCACACCCTTCCCACCCCTCCCATCCCTTCTCTTTCTGGCGTGCGCGGCGTTTTTCCTCGGCCTTTTTCTGGCGAGCCTTTTCTATCCTCCACATTTCCTCCTGGTCCTTCTGCCATTTCTCGACCTTGCGGTACTGGCGCCACGCCTTGAAAATAAGGATGATGCACATCCTGTCAGTGTCTTCAACAGTCGGACACGTATGTTTTTGTACTTTTGTGAGTGTCTTCAAGAGTCCAACACCAAGTTATTTGCAATTGTAAAAGGCTTTGGGAAGTTTTTGGAGTTTTTGATCAGCTTGCAAACGCTGCGACGGCAGAGGGACGTAGACCGAGGTGCCGCGCCTTCGTCGAAAGAAGATTATGCTTACAATCGCTTCTAACGACGGGCTTTTCCTTCAATGCTTTGTTGAGACGATAGCAAAGATGGATGGGTAGAGCCACTGGAGGGTACCCCGAGTTGTAGAAGGGTCGCAGGAGGAACGGCGTTTTATCTCCAACGCCAAGCAAGCTGAGTATGAGCAATTCAGTGCCAACCATTATGAAACTCTATTTTTCCCGTCGTATAGGAGACTCTCCCTAGTGATACATAAAGTTCCAATCCCGTTCCTGAGTTCAACCTTATGAGTCATGACTAAGTTCAACGCTAACTGAAGTCATAAACGGAAAGCCACTGTTTTAATCATGGCATAGTTAGGTACGAGTTTTCTACTCAGGAACTTCCATACTTAATGCTAAAAATCACCCTACTTTAAGCTATGTAATGGCCATAAAGTTCTAGCTTTTCTTGACTATGTCAACGAGCCCAAAGGCATATCGTCCGATCCGAGGGACAATCAAACAAACTGAGCGAAATGATACTTATCACTATGTATAAATTAAAAACCATGTCTGAGTCAGTATATATACGACACTTAGGATGACTTAGAGCATTACGACGCTATAGTCTCCAATAGTAAACAACACATTTTTAGTCCTTATTAGTCGCGATAAACAACGCTTAAAGGCTAGCGGACCACATCTACAGTAATTATTTTGTGTTAATAACGAATCTTGGGTCATTTCTCACAATCTCGTTTTTTAAGCTGACGTGCCATCTCCCTAGACATCTTAACCTAATATGTTCAGGTAGATTCAAGGCGATCACATTACCCAGTTCCTCCAATAGTACTCTGACCTTGGTCCACATAGCTAAACTGCTAGTTGTTTAAGGCTTAAATAAATAGGATAGGCATGTGCACCCATAGTCATTTGCTGAAACTTCAGTCGAAAACATAACTTTACTTCAATCCCTAAGCAAATTAACTAGCTTTCCACCCAACGTGTCAGTTTAATCCTTGAGCAAATACTACATCTTCTCTGCTGCCTTCCTGGTAGCAATGTCGAAGGGACAGTTAGGGATATTATCATCACTGTGGGATTTGGAAATAGGACAGTCACAAACTCAATAGCGAAATTAGGCATTTTACGGCACGATGCAATATTACTAAACTCCTCACCATAATATTAGCTACGGTAGGAGGCTACACCTTCAGTGCCAGTATCTTCAATTAGTTTGTTGTTTAGATGATTCCGACTGCTGATGAGGATGATGCTAAATAAGTAGTCTTATCAGCTTCCTCAATTCTTTGCTTGAGGTGTTATTGCAATCTTCTCTGGCCGTTTCTAAACGGCTCAAGAGCCTCCGCGAATACATAACATGACGGGGAAGGTGAAAGGCACATAGCCAGACCATTTGAAATCTAGCCAATTATTATTGAGCAATCATAACCCACCTCGTGACGTACCTCGTGATTACCTCGTGACCATCGTGGGCCCGCCTCATTATTCCGAGGTAATTCCGAGGCGTCCCCTCCACGTCGTTCCGCGTGCATCAGCTAAAGCCATTCTAACTCATCTGCATTATGAGGACCCTAGAAGAGGCAAGGTAGTATTCTCGCTTACGCTTCATATCGACCATTGACTAATTGAAGCGTAGGACCTGCTGGTCGCTGCTCGACCAGATCGTTTCGCTCGACCAGTTGAAGAGCGTAGTACGTTTCCAGGAAGAGCCTCGCATCACGTTGACTGCGCGTTCAGTCTGCTGGAAGGTATCAGTATTCTGCTCGCCTTTGATAGACATAGCTAAGCATGGTTATAACCAGATTTTCCTAATATTCAATACACTTGATCGTTCAGCATGGCCAAATACTCTCATAGACTCGAGAGCGGCATACGAGTCCTTAAGATCCCACTTCCTCCGGGCAATCGAGCATCCAGATGAGATGGAATCTAACGTTGATCCGCTGAGCGAGAACGAAGAGGTACCGTGCCCATAAGGGTCCTCCAAGGAGACCGCAGAACCGAGTCAATCTGTCTGGCATGCACTAAAGACTTAAAAGTCCCCTTGGGTTGCCCTCCGCAAAGATGAGACTTTGCGAGCCGAGATCTTCCAGGACGTCGAAAGATGCATGCCGGATAACGTGTATTTTCGCCAGCCGTCAACACAGAACATGATGCTTGACATACTTTTCATCTTCTGCAAGCTGAACCCGGACATAGGTTACCGACAAGGCATGCATGAAGTTTTGGCACCTATCCTCTGGGTTGTGGAAAGAGATGCAGTAGATAGCAAAAGCGTACAGAAGGAAAGAAGTATTGGTACACCGGGCGAATTGGTCCAGGACATGTTTGACGACCGCTTTATCGAGCACGACGCTTCCACGCTGTTCGGCCTTGTCATGCAGAATGCAAAGTCCTACTACGCTCCCGCAGACGGGCTCCGCAATCCATCACAACCGGCTTCTTCCCAGAATGATTCTCCGATGCTGGTACGAAGCAAGCGGATCTTCGAAGAATATCTCCCTAAAGCCGACCCTGGCCTTGCTAGCCATTTAGTCAAGATAGATATTGTGCCCCAGATATTCCTCATGTGAGTCTTCGCATGCTATTTTGATACGATGTCATATCAATAATCAACTTGCAGGCGATGGATTCGACTGTTGTTCGGTAGAGAGTTCCCGTTTGATGAGGTCTTGACTATGTGGGATATAATCTTTGCAGAGGACCCTTCACTCGAATTAGTTGACCTTATCTGCGTCGCAATGCTCCTGCGTATTCGATGGCAACGTGAGTCTTTCGGCCAAAACAGTTTTCCTTGACTCGCTAATATATATCCTTAAGTCGTGGAAGCGGATACGAACACCGCTTTTACCCTTTTGCTTAGATACCCAGAACCACCAGAGCCTCCATACACCTTTGTACATGACGCTTTACTTTTAAAGCAATGCCTGACGCCAGCTGTTGGCAGCGATATTATTACGGTGTATGGGAAAAAGCCCCCGCCCGTTATATCTACTCAAAACCCTGGTTCATCATCCCTACCGAACCGCACCCACTCATCTCTCGGTGCGCCGAAGGGTTTAATTTCGCAGTCTAGCAATCTAGAAACTTTGATTCAGGATGCCGCACGAGGAGTGTATAATCGTGGGGAGAAGTGGGGTGTGGCCAGAGCTGTCCGAGGTGCCGTAGGAGAAGTCAGGAAGAACGTCCAGGCGCTACAATCCGGACCAAGTACCCCAAGGTCCGGCGGAAGAGAGTATAGAAAGCCTGCGCGGACCGCACCGACTGGGAAATCAACGCCTGCAACCTCGGACATCCTTCGAAGAATATCTGCACTTGAGGCACGTAACAAGAGCCTAGCTAAAATGCTTGAGGGTGCACTGTCAGAGCTCTGGGATTGCCATAAGGAGCGAAGTGATCAAACAGAGACGGACAAAGAATCTGCGGAGGCGTTGAGCGCTGCCATTGCGAAGGTACAGTTTGTTCAAGTATACTTAGAGGACTCTACTATTCCTTTACCGGTGGAAGAGACTGTACCAGGGAAGAAGCTAGTAGTGGCAATACCTCCTCCCGAACGTACGTCTAGTGCGCCGCCATCGATGAAGACCACGAACAATCCAGTGCTAGATACCGACTATCCAAAGCCAGAGACACCTACAGGTCTGAAACCAGATTCAAATATGTCACCTCTGAACAGAGCCATGCAAGGAATAGGGATCACATCAGCTTCCCCCGATCGCGGACCCGCACCAACAACTCTTTCCTCACCCCCCACGATTGTCGCTCCAAGCCCGTCAAGTTCATCAGCCTCCCATTCACGCGCCCGCCCCCCACTAGCTCAGTCTTCCTTCTCCTGGATGCTAGGCCAAGACGAGCGCACTTCGGCCTTTGCGTCGGCGTCGGTGCATACAGCATTCGCTTCGGACGAGAAACGGCGGCAGGCACGAGGAAGAGATATACTTGGAGGCAAGGGATATCTATTTGGGGAAGACGACGATGAGAGTGGTTCGGCAAGAGACGGCCGGCCAAAATCTAAGACCACAAAAGCCGAAAGGGAGGTTGAAGAAGAGGTTATCGACCTAGGACCGCTAAGGAAGAGTGCTGTTGCTTAGATACTGAACATGGATCATGATCAAATGTTCCTGGGAGTTCTAATGAGAGACGTCATAGAGTATCAAGTGTAGCTAAATCCAGTGTTTTAATTACGAAACCTCAGCTCCTATTAGACTGTTAAAAACACGTGGCAGGGTAAGTGAGACTACCTGGTAGTCCTATGAACTTTCGTAAATAGCCAGGCCAAAGATAGGAAACCATTCAATGGAGAAAGGTTAATCACAGCGAGGGGAGAGTACTGAGGCAAAAGATCGATTGATGAATGTGCATATTAAAACACCCATTTCTATGCAGATAGGGAAGCTGACTGTGTACCTAGACGACCACAAATCGTTTACGCTAAAATGCCACTCGTTATATCATTTCTTGTCACCAACAGCCCCAAAATTCGCTCGGCCAACTCCCTGCACCCGTCACGACTTCCTATCATTTACTCTTTCCGTCTGCCTTCGTCTTCTCGCCCGATCCTATAGCGGTTGTTTTTAATTTCTCATTGCTCCCTACGTCCGCGCCCGCCGACCAAAGATTCGGCAAAAACTTTCCCACCCTTCTCTGATAATCCTTATACTCGGGATATTTCCCGGCAGAGATTAATTCAGTGAACCACGTACTAGATTGGAATAATAACAGGTATCCCATAGCACCCACAAAAGTCCAGTTCATATAAGCGTATGTCTCGAAGCAGCACCACTGGTACAAGCAAACCCAAATGGCTTGCTCGGCAGCAAAGTTTGGGTGGCGAGACCAGGCCCAAAGCCCAGAAGTGATGAACCCGCGGTCAAGCTCTTCCCGCGAGTATTTTTGTGGCGGTTTGGCAGTACGATTGTATTCTTTCTTCGCTTGTTGGAAATCTAAAAGTTGCAAAATCAGTATACAAGCAGTAAGAGCAACATTGAAGGGAGATAGAACTATGAGCTTACTCCATTGCTGCTGGTCGGCGAAGAATTCGACTAGTATAAGCACCATCAGAACGCGTGAGAACGTTGTGTCGGTGGAATTCATCCCATCGCCGCTAACACGGGAGGTGAGAAGTAGAACGTAGGTAGGCGTGGTGATGGCGAAGAGCAGTAGCTAGAAACAATTTGATTAACCCCAGCTATGATAGCCACCCAGCAAGATACTTACATTTTGAGCCAAGGATATGAAGGCCACGTTAAATATGAACATCAGCGCCGGGCCGATGTTTTTCTTCAGGACTTCCCATCTATAGTCCTCTGATCCAATGGAGTATCCTCCTTTCCGCCAATAGTTGAAAGTCAGGCGAAGCTATTCAAACCGTTAATTTCTACAATCCTCAACTTAAGGGTTGAGGGTTACATACGCTCCAGACAAATGAAATTGCCATTATGTGGTCGAGTCTCTCTGTAGGCAAGCCCACCACGTGTGCCCATAACGCGTAATGCCCATTGTAGAGCGCTGGGAGTATGCTCCATAGTCGGTCTACTTGAGAGTAATTCTTGTTTGCCTCTGAAACAACGAGAACAATCGGAGACAAAAAGAGGGCGAAGGCGAGCGCGGTGATGAGAGGGTTCGTGGAGACATAGAGTGTTTTAAGACCTTCAATGTCGGTTAAGTGATTGATGACTTGCTGCGGCAATGTTTGGAGTTGAGGTAAATACGGCAAAACGGTAGTAGAGAAGTTGGCACAGTCAGTAAGCGTCTTGACCGCAGGTAGAGTGGCATCTAACACTGGGAGAAGCATGGTGGTCGCAGGTTGTAGAGGATGGGCAGCGCTGAGAGTGACGACAAGGAATGGCAGACGCGCGGGCCAAAGAATGGAATGAATGAAGTCACTATGCGTTGATGATTTTCGGCTCGTCCCGCCTGGCGCACCCATGACACCCATGCAACCAAAGGCGCGAATCTCTTTGCACCTCGACGCGTCGTCACATGCGAGCCCTGTTAATCACTTTAAGCACTCAAAACTCATGCCTATGGCTTGAAGCAGACCCTCTAAACGCGGCATGGGGAAAATTTTGTGTGTCGCAGAGAAACCTTCTATCGCCAAAGCTGTGGCCAATCACTTGGCTCCCGCTCAAGCTGTGAGATATGCCAAAAAAAAAACCTCTGGGATTGTGACTTCTGTGCTGACCGTGGTTATAGCAAGACGTCCGCGGCCTCGCCTGGCTTAAGAATTACGTCTTCGATTACAATTTCGGGCGGACGTGGGGGGCTAGTAATGTCGTCTTTACCAGCGTTGCAGGGCACATCAAAAGTACTGAGTTTGATCAAAGATATCGGAGCTGGAATTCATGCAATCCCTCACAGTTGTTCGATGCTCCAATAGTAAATTATGTCGAAAATGTGGGTATTCAGAGCCGGACTACTTACTGATGCTAATTGCTAACAAATACCAGGACAAGAAAGTAATTGCTAGAAACATTGAGGAACAAGCTCGCTCCGCTCAAGTCCTCTTCATTTGGACCGACTGTGATCGCGAAGGTGAGCACATTGGCACAGAAATTCGGGATATTGCTTTGAAGATCAATCCCCGACTCGAGGTCAAAAGAGCGAAGTTTAGCAACATCGAGCGAGCGTCAGTATTTCCAAAGTTCTGAAATTTACTCTCTTAATCCTAAACTTCTGTAGTCATGTTATCAGTGCCGCAAAAAATCCTGTTCCACTAGATGAAAAGCAAGCAAATGCTGTGGCAGCACGCATCGAGTTGGACCTTCGGCTCGGGGCAGCCTTTACTCGGATGCAAACATTAGCCCTTAAGCCAATGATTGATAGAGTTCAGGAGCTTAAAGTCATCAGCTACGGTTCATGCCAATTTCCAACTCTCGGCTTCGTTGTGGACCGCTATTTTCGTGTCAAGAACTTCGTCCCGGAAACTTTTTGGTACATTAAAGTGACGCACAAGAAAGAAGGCATCAGTGTCAATTTTAACTGGAAGCGAGGCCATTTGTTTGACCGAATGGCCGTCACAGTTCTATTCGAAAGATGTCTGATGGCAAAGATGGCAAAGGTTATCAAGGTGCAAAAGAAGCCAACAAGTAAATGGAAGCCCCTGCCGCTAACCACCGTTGAGTTGCAAAAAATGGGGAGTCGATTTCTTAGGATGGATAGTCAGCGTGTAATGAAAGTAAGTAAAATACGGGCATTCAGGTGCCAGCATAGGTTGACTTGGCAAAGATCGCAGAAGAACTGTATACAAAGGGCTGGATTAGCTATCCACGCACCGAGACTGACCAATTCGATAAAGGTATAGATCTTAAACAGATAATTGAGAAGCAGCAGCAAGACGGAGTATGGGGCCCCTTTGCCCAAGGGTATGTATGACCTGGTCTACCATTCTGGGAAACTTGCTCAGATTATTTAGCCTGATGAACGGTGGTTTTAAACAGCCCAGAAACGGGCCGCACAACGACCAAGCCCATCCTCCAATCCATCCTGTTAACTACGTGGTTGGGGTTCAGCTGAACGACGAAGAGCGACGCGTGTACGAATTTGTCGTCCGTCGTTTTCTCGCGTGTTGTTCCGAGGATGCGAAAGGCGAAGCAACGGATATAGAAATATCCTATGGTGACGAAATATTTCGTACTCACGGACTAATCGTTTTAGCCCGCAACTATCTAGACGTTTACCCGTACGATAAGTGGGAAAGCAGTCAGCAGCTCCCACAATTCTCCGTTGGCGAGACGTTCGTCCCTACGGAAGCTAAGATGTTCGATGGGGAAACTACCGCTCCGGGATACTTGACAGAACCGGAACTAATTTCGTTGATGGACGCAAATGGCATTGGTACGGATGCAACAATGGCTGAGCACATTGCTAAAATTAAAGAACGCACCTATGTCATGACCCGTCTTAAAGGAGGTGGGCGGAATGGGGGTGGCGATGGCAATATAGAGGCCACGTCTACTGGAACCAGAGGGGCTAGGGGTGGAAGAGGGAGGGGCCGAGGGGGGAGGGGAGGGCGAGGAGGTGGAAATTCAGGTTCTCGGCAGGGTGGAAATAGAAATGGAGGGGTGCAAGAATTCATCCCTACTACACTCGGGGTTGCGCTCATAGAAGGATACGACAAGGTGGGGTTTGAGACGAGCCTCAGCAAGCCATTCCTACGCAAAGAGGTAAATGGGGGCCAGAGATTTGCTCCGGCTGACGTGTGCTGACAATGAACAGATGGAGCTCCAAATGAAAGCAATTTGTGCTGGCACGACGACTCGAAATGATGTAGTGCATCAGAACCTGGAGAAGTACAGAGAAGTGTTTGTACGGACCACGCAGCAAATCAACGTCCTCAAAGCCGTAAGTTTGGGCCAATGAGAGCGGGTTGTGAAAGCGACTGGCAGTATTGACTCGTCTATAGGCCATCAGAAAATACATACTGGAAGCGAATGGCTGAGGGATTTTTTCAAGTCGACGCATCCGGGCGCGCAGTTGGCGACGTTTATCCTGCCGCGGCCTTTGCTTGGGCGATGTTTGGCTTAAGAAAGAGTGGAGCTGGCCGTGAAGCGGCGGGAGATGTCCTGCAGTCGCGCACCACGTGTATTTGCGGGGCGACGTCTTTCGCTTTGCTTTTCTGTCGCCTGGCATTTTTATTCTCTGGCGTCGCCGCTGTTGCCCCTCTTTCACTCGGAGCGAGATCGGCGAGACGATAGCTGGGCAGCGAAGTAGGAGAATATGCGATGCATGCCGCGTGACGGTGCGCGCTGCTGTGGGTCGAGAATTGGGGTCGTGGGCGCGAGGGGAGAGGGGGAGAGGGGAGAGGGCAAATGGATGGAAGAGGGAGGATCACGGCGCTGCGGCTAACAAGTGGGAAGGGGGTGGAATGCTCGGCTGATAGGCACAAGCTCTCACTCCATCCGCGCTGGACGGATATCTACGGAGCTGGTGGTGGTAGTACTAGCTGCTATCTGTGAGCTATTTCCCACTGACGCAACGCTCTACTATCTATCTATCTATCTATCTATCTACCTCTCACAGTGGACGTGATGATGGAGTAGAGGCGTGGGCATACCGGGGGGAATTATGGAAGAAGTGCGGGGAGAGGTGCGAACATGGGCCGATTGAGCAGGAGGGCTGCACAATGGCATTTTGCTTCTGCTGACCTGATGCTTCTTTCCGACGAGCTCTGGTGGTGCTCACGCTATTCCGTCATTCCAGATTCCTTTTCGTACCTCATTCCATGCCCATGGGGGGGGCGAGACGGGCCGGCAGACGGGCTAGGAAAAGCAAAAGCAATGGTGGGCGCGCGGCACACATGGTGAAAAAGGCGCAGCTGATGAGTGGCCCTGACGACTGGCCCTGCCCTAGCGGCCCTGCTGGCTGAGTGGCCCTACTGAGTGGCTGTCGCCCGTCTTGGTCATATGCGCAAGAGCCCGTCGACAGGCTCGGTTTCCTTGTTCTTGGCTGCCGTCGCCGTCTTTATCTTTTGTCGGCCAATGACAGCCAAGCCTCCGGTCCGTCGCGAACAGCTCGACCTGCCCTTCTGCCAACTGCCCAGCACTTATCAACCGCAACAACAACAACAACCACCACCACCAGCAAACACAGACGCCTCTCATCGCAAGACCGCATATCGTTTCACACTGATCCACACCGGCCCGCTCGCATTCCGCTCTCAAACTGTCAACCATCACGTCGCTGCTGCTCCTATCGCCAACCCGGTCCCTATTACGGTCACCGAGTTGCTGCATCATCACCGGCCAAGCTACTTGACTGCAGCTTGCCCTCCGCCTATTTGCGTGCTGCTGCCTCAGAGCTTTCTCCTACCCACTTCTTGCAAGCCACTATCCACTCTCCGTAAGTTTCCCACCCGGGACCAGACCATCGCATCCCTCCGTCCACTAAGAGACCGCCCTGACTCATCCCGTCGTCTACAAAGAACCTCCACCACCCTTTCATCAACATGGCTAGCACCACAAGCAAGCCTGTCTCTACCATCGCCATGGCCTTTGCGGCCAAGTCCGCCTCCGTAGATATCCCCAAGCCACGCGAAGGCGGACTACATGCTGCTGATACCTCCAAACACCATCCGAACATGCTTCCTACTCCTCCAAACTCCATATCTCCAACCCTTCCGCCACACAAGCCTCATTCCGAACACCTCTCCGTTTCTACCCAACCTCCGCCTGCCCAGGTGGACTCCGACATCGACCTCCAAGACGCCGTTGACCACGCTGCCGCACAGGACCAGCCGACCGCCCTTTCTCGCGCCGCCCTCTCTGGCCTGGAAGCTGCAGGCGCTATAACACCAGCTATGCTCGCGAAGCACCATCTTCCAGACATCCTTCTAACGCACGGCCCCATGGCTATCCGTCATGTGCTGAACCATCTGGCTCAATCAGTCCCTGGATTTTCCAGAATTCCTCCGGCGAAGGCCAGGAGGCTAGTAGTTGGTGCATTAGAGAGCCGAGGAGGTGGAGGCACCTGCGGAGAGGTCGAATTTGAGAAGGTAGGCTGGGGCCGATGGGACGCGCGGATGAAAGGCCAGCCACCCCGAGAGGGACGGACGGTATATCAGGGCTCGGTTCCCTTAGTGGAACACGGAATGGGACATTCTGGGATTTCTCCGCCACCCAGCGTTCCAGATTCATACACCATGTCCAGCATTGGTGGGCTGCAGATACCTAGAGGTGGACGGTATCAGAGGGATCTCTATTCCGGTAGCTGGGCAGGAGACTCAATTCTTAGTTCACGAGACGAAGAGATGGAGGATATGAACATGGCGGAGCACGAGGCGGATAAAATGTCCCTGGACGGTTCCGACCCCGGTTCCGGTTCCTCTTCGGAAGCTGCAGATGACATTCCCGGTCTAGAAGACGACTTAGACGATGTAACAGATCAGGAGGATTGGGCTGCCATTGGCCCTGATGCCCTCAGACGAGGGAACGACACTTTTGGACGTAGACACACGCACCGCAATTACAACTACATGTCACGCTCTTCAGCCGCCCGCATCAAATGTGCGGGCGGGTCGAGCTTCGCGAAATCTGTGCCTCACCGCTCGAGGCTTTCTTCTTTGCAATTACAGAAAAATTATCAGCATTCTCGTACCGGACACCCGGTGACGACATTTCCTTCCACTATAGCATCAGTTGCCCGCTTAAGTGTGGGCAACACGGCGGCATCTACTTTGGAGTTTTACGGCGCTATGGGTCAGGATTCCCAGGAACGGGAGGCGGTCGAGGCGTTGCTTCGAATGGGATCTATGTAACAACACTACCTGGACATTGGCGTTATTTGGACGGCTAGGATTGGGTTCCAGCCACTTGGGAGGACTGAGTTCTGAATGGATACCTCTTTTCTTTTTTACATCTGGATCTGGTCGAGGACAAAAAGCTCCTGCTACTGAACGTCAAGCGCTGACTCAGGAGCACTCGACAATGGAAATTCCCTTACCTATAACATATTTATCACGTTTGGTCAACGTACAGATGAAGCAGGCGGGGATATTACGCAAGTCATGCAATAAATTCGACACACACTGTCTCTCTCTAGTCGTACACTTCGTCTCTCTTTCTCTTCACTAGCGCTCGGAGCATCAAACCGCAAGGCGGCAGCATAGAGTTATATTATTCAAAGTACCCCCTTCTTAATCCATTTTATGTATATACAACAACTACACCCTGCTCCGGAACTAGCGGGTCGCGATCACGTCTATTGGCGGCGCGAAGCTTTAAGAAGAGAAGACAATCATATTTCGGGCAACAGCCTATCTCTCTTCAACTACTATTTGCTTGTATTCCAGGGAAATTAATGTGACGATCTTCCAGACATGGTGGAATTACGAGTGTTTCGACACCTATTTGTGGTCCACAAAAACTTGGGAACGATATTAGCAGTGAGAAGGTTAGACACGCTGCCAATATCTCAACATACGAAAATTCTATTACTGAACAGTCACTTACGTGACCTCTAAGATTCCTCCGGAGATGAATACACGCCTTATTAAACTAGTCATCGCTGGTCACGGCCCAACCGATATTGCCAACCTGTAAAGAGTTAGCGTGATATCGACGAATCTTGCGTGATCTTCGGCTCCTACGAAAAAATGTCGTTCATAAGCACCATCGACCTCTATCTCTCAGATTTTAGCTGTAATGTATCACCAGAGGCCGCGTCGACACTTTGCACAATCCTCAGCAGCCTGTTGTAATGTTTGAAGGTGAGCTCTCACTTCAGCGCAGGTTCCATTTCCAACACTATCCCTCAAGAGCTATGAATTCAGGGCTGTACAGACTAACCTATCAGAACAACCATGTGCAGTGAAAACTGTGATGGGCTTTCTTTGGTAGTCCATCCACTTTGAGTCAATTCATATCGACGTCCTTCGTCATTATCAAAAATTACCCCAAAAAGTTAGGTAGGTCATTCCATCAGTTATCGACACATCACCTTTAACCGGCCTGATGGACTCCACTACCAGGCCGGATACAAGAGCCTATATCAATGATCATGAGTAGGGAGCTATGTTTAAACATATTTACTCTATCAACCCTCGCGGTCCTTACAGCAATGCAGCTATATACACCAACTATTAATGACCTAAACAGTATTATAGCGCTCCGACGAGAGTGCCAACTTATGAACCAATATCCCAAACAGCAGCCGAAGCCGTATTCTGAGAAATGCCTCTCAAGTACAGACATTTTACCCAGCTATGTTCCAAAGATAACAATGTCAACACGGCGCCCTTCCCACCGCAATCGGTCAGCTATCTCTCTGCCGGCCTCATATCACAACAAGGTCAGAAATAAAATCCTATTTTTTCCGAGCACCCTTGTATGGAATAGAAAATCACTCGTTCTGTGAGTCACTTTAAGTGGAATGTCTCTCAAACTCTTAGGAGGCTAGAATCCACACAAGAGTGAATATGCTAGACGCGAACATTACCTAGAGTAAGATTTCTCCAGGCCTAATGCCTCGGAACTAACATACTGACTTACGGACCTTATTTATTTCGCTATTAGGGTAACTTTACTAAGGGCTACGAAAGCTAATTAAGCTAGGAAGGAGTTTGAGGAAGTTATTTTTTACAACGGCTAATCACATCATACAAGACAACATAAGGTACGTTATAATATCATCAAAGAGAATGTGGTTCATTGGCTATCTAAGATATGCTGTATTTTGTCCCTACGTCCACCCAACTACATCATGGAAAGATAGCTAGCGATCGCCAAGCCACGATATCTTCAACAAGTTGCGCTCGCCAATATCTAATCTTTAGCCTCACGCTACCCTAATCTAATTACAGGTAGTTAAAAAGACCTCATTAAAAGTTACCTCCTCTAATATGCGGACTTCATTTGACCAAGTTATAGAATCAATCCCACTTCAAAGCCTCTAGCCTTGCTTATTTTACGCCGGATTCGACTTTATAGGCTAACACCAAAACAGCAAAGGATTTAGAGCCCAAGATTTTGACGAGGCTCCCCTACAATCCGTCCTAACGCCTGGATAAAGCCATTCATAATTTTCCGACCTTCAAAGTGGCCTACATCGCTGATGTCTAGAGGTTTTCCTAAAGCTATTGTCTGCAGCCAGACACAGCCAGCCCCGGCAAGTACGTCCCATCAGCTTTACCAACGAAGGCCGAGTAAATGCACATACTTTATTTTATGGTGTCCCATACAAAATCCCCAACTTAAGCACAATAAAGCCAAGCTCTCCGCAAACTTCAATAGTTTACAGCGTCTAACAAACGGACTCTCAAATCTATTTAATGGCAAATCTTCTTCTCATTCCAGAGCGAATTAAATAATGCTACACTCTCCAGCTTATCAATGAGCACGGGCAATCGTCATTTATCACGGCCCCATGACAGAGTGTCTTATTGGAGTTGGTAAGAGTACATAAGGATTAGCCGCAGTTGACGCAGCAGGGAAATATTGGAATCCTACGTGGCTTAGGGGATATACGCGTCCTCTAAACGACAATCAAGTCTGCCTGGCTAATTGTATGTTCGTATCACGAGACTCGCAAACTTGCTGCTAAGTTAATTACACAGTTCCAATGTATCAAGGATTAAGTTGATCCAGATCAACTATGGGACTGCGATATTCTAAAAAATATTTATGGTCATTCAAGTGTCCATGTAAGCTTATGAAGGCATCCCGAACTCTCAAGCTATTACAAAAAGCATTACCTGAGCATCCTCTCCATCTACTATGGCGTCTAGGGGCTTCTGAGAGTTACACTGCTCTGCCTAGCGCAACACACGCATATCACCTAGCCCAATCCGGCTTTTCCGCAACCGACCCCACGAAACTTGCTCAAACAAGTGGAGCTAACAGCAACAATTCAATGCACCTGGCGCTCAAAGCTCCACATGATTGGTGCCAAAACCCGGGGCTGCCTGTTCCAGAATGTCTCTACGAGTAGTTATCTACCGGCGTTCTCGATGCCTGCAAGTCCTTGCCTCTGGCCTAACGAGGGAAGATACAGGAAATCGGCGCTTTGCGGAGGGTAACCGGAGGCCCTGAAATGGCAGGTTAAAAGGCCCCGCTCTGCCCCTCATTCGGAGTTCTGGCAGCTCTGAAACAAGGAATCAACACAGACCTACATCCATACATCCAAACATCCAAACATCCAAATTACTTTTCTCACCGTAAATCGTTCTCTTAGGCCTTAAGACTTTCATCATGCCTGGCTGCGGATCTGACACCTGTACTTGCGCCGACTGCGGTTGTGCAGCTGGTGCCTGCGGCTGCGGGGTATGTTGGTTCTCTGCTCGTTTCCCCTGCCCCCATCATGAAAAGAAGCTCACAAAACCTGCAGAAGTAATTACCACATCTTCAGCAAACGAGTGTGCACACGAGGATCTACCTTTATGACCTCTGCTTCTTCTTACTTATTCCGCGGCTGCCGCCTTCATAAGCTCTTGTCTCACCGGCGTCGCTCCGTTCCTTTTAAACCCGGCTTCATTTCGTGCTGCGTTTGATCCAGGATGTCCTGCGGATTGAGAAACGGTGGATAAGATGCGTGGATAATCAGATGAAGTTGCAATCTAGGGATAATTATATTCTTTAGATTTCAGTTAGTAATACAAACCCGGAAATCAGATTAAAAATATCGTGCACATGATGTGATACTCATAAGATGTAAAACTGAATCTCATGAGTAATAGTGTGTGGCGTCAACCCAGCGTTTATAGAGGAGTAACACGATGGAAGAGAGCGTTGCGTATTTTACGTCACAGCTGCCTATGTTCTGCTGCTTGAAACTCGCAACAGACTTGGGTTCGGATACTATTGTTGATCCGTAATTATACAGAAGAGCCAAACATAGCTTCTGCACCGCATAATTCGATACCATCTATCACCTTAATTCCTCCTGGATAGTCTAGAAACCTCGCTATATACCAGGACCACCTCAACCGACTTGCTACTTTCCAACCTATGACTTTATGTCATGCATTTAGAAAGATGTCCGCATATTGTCCTTAAAAATAAAGGCTGGACGATCTGGACGAAGCGTCGCCGTTCAAGATGTGCCTTAAAAGACACTAATCTTCGCGAAGTGGTCAAATCTACGACATATAACGCAATTATCTTAACTCGAGGCTAACAGACCAAATAGTAGAACGTTTAAACACCTCGACACTTGATGAATTAAAGATGGATATTGGTCCCTCCACACCATCCCGACATTCCTAATGGAACATATTCAGGTCCAGTACTGAAGGGAATTGACTTGACAGCACAGTATCCGTTTTCTACTGGGGAACACTGGAAATTGTCCGGCGCACAGATCCAAGCGTCTGGTATAAAAGGCACGAGAAAAAACGGTTAAAGTTTGTTATTATGACCGAAAATGTACCCACTCCTACAAGGGAGGATCCCCCTCCTTTTTAGAAAGGGCTCCTGTCTCTGCATTCTTTCCCAATGTTGCCAATCTCACAATGTTTATTGTAGCATCTTCAATAGTGTCCATACCCGAAAGGGGTTTGGAGTAGTTGTAATATATCCCAGACAACAACGGTTTATCTTCCAATCCTTGTATTCAACGGCATAGTGAGTAGTCAACATACTTAGTACCATTCTAATTATCCAATATACTGGGGTCTTAAGTGCGTGGACTAGGAAGATGGATCTAACTTAAGAGCCAACAAGCCAAGGCCTAAAGACACAAACACAATTTGAGGCAATAAGAACTAAAAGTGTCACGCGCCAAGGTCCTAAAGGCCTTCTAACAGTCATAGCAGGAAAATAAGATCCTAGAGGCCTTCTAGTACTCCTAGTTATCCTAATTATTTTAATAGGCTTCTAACAGAATACAAGTATGAAAATTCCCTAGAGATTTTAATAGTCTTAATAGAAGCTAATAGGAACTTAATAGGACTAGTAAAGAGTATAAATAGTTTGCTAATATAGAGTAAAGGCATTATAAGTGAGTTTTAAGCCCTGGTTTAATTCTAGTATCACTTATGCGGCTACTAAGCAGTATATAGAGCCTAGAAGGCAGAGCTCTAGATAAAAAAGGCAATTTTTTCTACTACTTCTAGAGCCCTACTATTATAATTGCCTCTATTATAGGGACTCCTTATTAAAGTGTCGTTTTTATTAAAGTATAAGCAATATATTTAATAGTTATTATATAATTATTATATAAGCGCTATATAAGAATATTTTAAAAGACTTTAAAAGA
>KV748723.1:0-13469 GCA_001692915.1 Glonium stellatum | reverse complement strand
CCTTGCCGTCTAAGTCGCTTACTAAGATAAGTCCGAGATGTTCGGTACCCCTTTCTGACTAAGCTGCGGTGGGGTTTCACCCTCCTGACCTCCCTCGAATGCCTGTTTTTTTGCATCTGTTAATTAACGTATACACCCTGGGATGTGCCAAACGTTGATTCTGTGGGTCACCAGGGCTAAGTCTGTTCGTATTACGGAAGAAGCCGTTAATTTTATCTGAGAGCTAATACGACGTACAAGATGGGCGTCCATTTAATGCCGCAGTTTTGTGGTTGTACAAATGAAACTGTTAATAGCTTCTACTACATATATCTACCTTGAATGCTCCACCGTGTCAGATATTAAAGAGAATTTCCCTTTGTCTTTTCATCTCCCCCAGGATATATCCGCTTCTCTTCCAGGTATCTACTCTGATTTAATTAACAGCAAATTTAATCCTCGCCCAAGCGTCGTCCAGTACTACCATAGTATATCCAAAAGACCTGCACAGCCCACACAGCATTCCGCCAAGAAAATTACGCCAGCTGCAACCCCAGTATTCTCAAGCATCGCACGGGAAAACAGAATAACACCGGCAGCCAGGGCACTACGGGCAAGACTAATGACGGCAAAGAGGAGTTCTGATTATTGTGGGTATGTAGACGGGAGGCAGATAAAGATGCCCTGTAATATGAGGCCTATCAGAACGGAAAGAAACACAGACCCCGATTCACCACGGTTGAAGCTGTACAATTTGGTAGATCATCAGCGCTGGTTCGGAAAAAGCCGTAGGCTAATCAAGCTATTCACAAGGATTCGTAAGCGTAAAAATTT
This sequence comes from Glonium stellatum, assembly GCA_001692915.1. Taxonomy (NCBI): domain Eukaryota; kingdom Fungi; phylum Ascomycota; class Dothideomycetes; order Gloniales; family Gloniaceae; genus Glonium; species Glonium stellatum. The sequence goes on along the minus strand of KV748723.1, from coordinate 12,656 downwards.
CTAGGTTAGAAGCGACTACTGTAGAACGCTGAAAATCGACGGTGGGTTAGGAGCATTAATCTACCACGGCTCTGCAAAAAGTCATTGTTAATATTAAGAAAGAGTTTAAGTTCCCAGATTGTTTCATAAACTGATCAACGCATCGAAAGCAATTTCACTCACTCGCATTTTGGCCTGGTTGATCTCAGATTGCGACCGAATCATTTAGACACTTCCATAATCGATGAGCTCTGCTTAGCAAAAGGTTAGAGCTAATGTTTCGGTAATAGAAAAAATATGCCAAGAAGGACTGGTTTAGCCAGCCATAAGAGTTCCAATTGGGTCCACCGCTAACCTTCTGCCTTGACACTAAAACGTCATATGAGCGGGCCCAGGCTCGGCTCGAGATGGCTGGGATATGTAAGAGACCGCCCCTATCAAAGACAAATCAGGCTTTAGTCATCTGCACCAGCCCAGAACATTTTCAATTAAGGAGCCTTAACCGGCCGGAACCGTTTCCGATTATAAGGAATAGAGCTATACTGGATGCCTCTATTGCTAGATACCATGCCTTGGGATGATGCATCTGCAGTAGCTAGGCAAGGCGAACCGGGACCGAAGTTAATAACGATCCTTGTTCATAATTTGTAGGAGTTGAGAAAGCTAGCTTACCAAAGAACTCGAGGAGGCGAGAAATTGGAAGGCTAGCAAAACTGTTCGTAAGCGTAGATAGTATCTTCGAGACTAAAACACGTGAAATTTATTGTAGATGGGGAATTCCTACTATCGATTAGGATTCTAAGAAAGTGTTGGCATACAAGGGCATAAAGGTTAGCCTGACCTGCTCGCCCAAGCGAAACCACAACATGGAGCCGATGCCATCTTTTGCGTATCTATTAGCGCTTTCCAAGATTTTATGACTTCGACGCCATACAGGCAAGAGTAAAGAGACTTATCCCGGCTCTGCTGAAGCGCACCCATCCTGAGTCCCTCCATCACACCCTTTTCGACAAGGACATAGATTGAGGAACTGGTATAGGTCGTAAGTGTATATGCAATTCTGCCTTTTCGGCTATATTCTTGGTAAGCTGGACGATGTAATAACCAAAATATGGAAGAAACAAACGTCCTTTTGCTGAGACTCTAATCCTTGGGATTTTTAAGTTCAGCTATAAGACTATTAACACTAAACTGCCACATGTTGTTGACCAACATTACTGCAGATCTGTTGAATATCAAGCAACGAGCGGTCTTTCATCGGCGGTCCTCCCTGGGTAGATTGAAAGAGCAGTAATCTTGGTCATCCTCAAGGCGCTATCATCTGGGGGAGATGGATTCCATTCCTCACTATTTCTCTAAGGCCTTTTACTGAACTTTATTCGAGTTTCATTTGGCGTCGTCATCATTTTCTGCATTGTGTAGGTTATGCTCCACCCCTGTGCTCCCACGAACATCATTTATTCCTTCCCCATATCTTCCATCTCTTTATATGAGGTTTTCGGCTCGGGAGTTTGAACTGTGCTTTTGCATTGTTTTAGGAGGAGATACCGTCTTCTATAATCAGGTGAAGTACTTGACCGAAGGGCGAATCGCGAAATATGTCTAGCATGGCGTGCTTGCATTGGGAGTGAGACGGGTAGACAGCAAGGCCGACGGGTTAAAGAAAGAGATGGAATTGAGGAGGGAGATGTATCTCTTAATTCAAAATGTCGAAGAGTTACTAATCTCTGACCGTGGAGTAAAAATACCTGGGGTCTTGATCATAGGTCTATCGGAGCGATTTATGAATAACTCTGGAAGCGAGTACTTTAGTTTTCCGCTTGAACGAAATCACTTATTGCGACAATCATAGATTCGCTATAGTTTAGTGATTGCGTTGCTTGTTGATGCATGTCTCGGCTGTATCGCAAATTCACAAGAACCATTCGGCGCGATTAGTATTCCTGCCGACATTATAAATCCTCTCAGCGGTGTCATATAAACGTATACCGGGACCCCTATTCGCAACGGATAACACACCAAGTTCAACAGGTCTTTGTTTCTCATACTCAACTATGGCTTCTTTCGTCCCTACTACACGGTCGTCCTCTTATCCTGCGGTATCGCCTACTCGGCCAGAGCTTTCGGTTAAGGGAAAATCAGTATTGGTGACTGGCGGTGGATATGGAATTGGCTCCTCTATCGCACATGCGTTCGCTGCCGCTGGTGCGGCTCGCATTGCAATTAGTGGTCGGACTGAATCGAAGTTGAAATCTACTGCCGATGAGCTTAATGCAACATACCCTAGCACTACGACTTCCTACTACATCGCCGATATCACAGATGCTAAAGCCGTTGCAGCGATGTTCAAATCCTTCGGAGCTCCAGACATTCTGATCAATAATGCTGGGCTACTACCGGATGTCGAGCCTGTCAAAACGGTCGACCTCAAGTCTTGGTGGAAGGGCTTCGAGGTTAATGTTTTGGGTACGGCCACGGTTACCCAGAATTTCCTGCGCGCCAAGAAAGCGGACGGAGAAGCGGTGGTGATTTCTCTGAATACCGTAGCGGCGCACTGGGGCGACCTTCCGGGGTTTACTAGCTACGCGTCAAGCAAGGCGGCGGAGCTGCGGCTGGTTGAAGCACTTCAGGCAGAGAATCCAGAAGTTCGATTTGTTAGTGTACATCCAGGGTTTGTGGAGACTGCTATGGGCGACAAAGCAAGAGAAGGAGGGGTGACTGGGCTGGCAGTCACCGATCCGGAATTGGCTGCTCATTTCATCCTTTGGCTTGCATCACCGGAGGCAGACTTCTTACGCGGAAAGTTTACGTGGGCAAACTGGGACATTGAAGAGCTGAAGGCAAAGAAGTCTGATATTGTGGAAAATAATCTTTTGCGCTACACTATTGCAGGATTTTAAGATTTGATAGAGAGGCATTAATGTTTTAGGCGGAATGTAAGGGTGCTGCTGGGTTTGAGACAGTGACATCTGTACCTAATGATCTAATTTAGAAAGACACCGCCTTCGACTGCGGTACCCGTGATTGTTGTTGATGGCACGTGTAGGCGGTATATCATAAATACCTCGGTGATCGGTGCGATTAGTGATGATCCGACACGATGCTGCACTTTATCTTGTGGGTCGCCCGAGGGTTACTAATCTTTTGAATCCTGGCGCGTTAAAAATAGGCCGATGATATGGTGATGAGTATATAGTTGGCAAGAGGAATAGCGCGTGTATTGTGACGCTGCGACGATAATTTGAGGTACGTAAAGAAGAAGTGGAGGGAGCGAGAGGCGTGTGTGAAACAACAATTACCGATTACTCATCAAGGCTTCATTCTCACTTACTCGCCTTGTCTATCTGCTCCTACTTCCTCCCAGAAACCATCATGACCCCTTGAAGGCTCGGAAGATAGCACCCTCGCTGATGATTAGCATAACGAGGCCACTCGGCTTCATATTTGCTTTAGCTTTAGAGAATGCTCTCCAATTACTGACGTTCGATGAACAGACTCATGGCACAACTCCTTCAATGTCCCGAATTCCAAAGGGATTTCAAAGCAGTGATTGATTGTTGGACATGGTCAATTAGTTTTCAGCTAGACAATGAAGATGAAGCTGGCCGTCTTGCATTGATATGAGTAACCGAGAGGTGATTGGCTGGGCAGGCGAGCAAAAAAATGGACCGCCGACAGCGTCATCCGACGACTTGGTGTTGACTTGGCGTTTACTTGGCATTTCGGTTGCTGACAATTGCTGATTCAAGCAGAAAAGCTACTTAGCTAAGTGCCGCCCCGCCGTAGAACCAGCCCTAGAGTCTTCCAGCCTTGCCGCGCTCGACTTCCGCTATGTCACCAATGATCAAATCACCACTCATGCATTATTTACATCCACTACCCTCCTCCTTTGTTCCACTATCTTCTCGTCCTCCTTCCCCACCTCTCTATAAAACCCCTTCTCCTCCTCCATGCGACTGATCCTCTCCATTCTTTTCTGCATCGCAGCAATTGTCTACTACAACTAATCCTACATGCTCTCACGCCTCACCCAGCTATCCACCAAACTCCGCCCAACAACAGCCAGCAAAACCCTCACTCACGCCACCAAAATGACCATCACCACCTCCACCTCCACCTCCACCTCCACCACCACCCCTAGCTTCGCCGGCCTCCCCGTCATCCCCCCAACCAACGAGCCCCTCACGACCTCCTCCCCCCGCAAAATCGCCAAAGCCCTCGAAGCCATCGAGCAAAGCGAAGGCGCGGGCGCCCGCGTGCGCCGCTCCATCGGCACGCCGCGGCTGCGCAACTTCTCGCCCTTCCTGATGCTCGACCACTTCGCGATCCCGCCCGGCGCCGGCTTCCCCGACCACCCGCACCGCGGCCAGGAAACCATCACCTATCTGCTGTCCGGCGCGGTCGACCATGAGGACTTTGCCGGGAACAAGGGCACGATTGGCGAGGGCGATCTGCAGTTCATGACGGCGGGGAGGGGCATTGTGCATGCGGAGATGCCGAGGCTGAATGAGGACGGCGCGCCGAATGTTGGGTTGCAGCTTTGGGTTGATTTGCCCAAGGCGCTGAAGACGTGTGAGCCGAGGTATCGCGATTTGAGGGCCGCGGAGATTCCGCTTGTCGAGGCGGATGGTGGCAAGGTGAAGGTCAAGGTTATTTCGGGCCGGAGCTATGGCACCGATAGTGTCAAGGAGTTGGCCTATACCCCGGTCTGGCTGCTGGACTTTACGGTGCAGCCGGGTGGGAAGGTCGAGCAGGCGCTGCCGAAGGGGTGGAATGCGTTTGCGTACACGCTAAACGGCACGACGGTGTTTTCGTCTGGAGGTGTGTCGAGGCCGGTGGAGCAGTTCCACAACGTCGTATTCGAACAGGAGGGTGACAGCATTGCGGCGAGTGTGGAAGAGGGCGCGGAGAAGGAGGCCAGATTTATCCTTGTCGCGGGACTCCCGCTTGATCAGCCTATTGTCCAGTATGGCCCGTTTGTGCTGACGAGTCGGGATGAGGTCTATCAGGCTATGATGGATTACCAGACGCATTCGAATGGGTTCGAGAGGGCACTTGGGTGGGAGAGCGAGATTGGCAAGAGTATGGTACATTGAGACTAGGGATTGATCGGCTATTTTAGTTTTGCACGGTTTGGGTCAGACACCCTGTATATAGTGTAAAGTGACTGACTGCGGATGAAAAGGGGTTTGGGATTTAGGAGTGGAGATCTATATAGACGCTTTTAGACCGCTATACCTTTCGATTAACGATACATTTTATTCTCAATCCCACAAATTTTCGAAGACCTCGTGCCTCCGTGACCCACCCCTTTTCCACCTCACACCCTCCGCCTCCAACCTCACCCACAGCACACTCACCGTGGCCGCCACCAACAACGACCCCGCCATAACACTACTCCTTGCATACCCCCCCGCCGCCGCCACCACCACCCTCTTCCCGCCCTCCCTTACCAACAACCCCGCCACTTGCGTCCCCACCAACGTCCCAAACCCTCTCACCATATACAGGACTAGGCAGGCGGCGCAGCCGAGCAGCGCGCCTTGCGTTAGCTGCACCTGCTACAGGCGCGTGCTGAACGAAGCGAGGAGGGTCGAGGTGGCGAGGAGGGCGTCGGCGAGGATGACGGGGCGTGGGCTGTGCGTTGTTGTGAGGGTGGAGGCGAGGGGCGCACCGATGGTCATGAGGCTGGCGGTGAGCGTGCCGACGAAGTCGATGCTGGCGGGGTGGGCGTGCGGGAAGGGGCCGGTTGGGGTCGTGTATAGGTCTTGGTAGACGCCGAAGGGGAAGTTTAGGCCGTAGCCGGTGAAGGTTAGGGTGAAGGAGGCGAGGACGATTAGGATGGCGCGTCTGGGGGGCGTTAGTTGGGGGTGTTGTGAGAGGGGTGGAGGTTGGGTGCTTGGGGAGGTAGATGTAGGGCGATATGATATGGTAAGATAGTAGAATATGAGAGTATGAGAGTATGAGAGTATGAGAGTATGAGAATATAAGGGTATAAAAATATAAGAGTATAAGAATATAAGAATATAAGAATATCATCCTTATAGAAAGGCACTAGGCGATTGTGCTGCTACGCTCAAAGCTTACCTTTGACGGTGAGCTGCCGTCCTTGACTCGGCTTCTGAATGCGAAGATGCTGCATCAGTATGCCCATTCCTAGGCACCTCAGAAATTGTATCTATCTCTTGGGGAATATGATGAAGTTCGAGACCATCACGATGCCCAATTGAAGCTTCTCACTCCGATATAGAGTTCGTTTCCATGGTTTAAACTGGTCTTATGCTGTGCAGGCACTACGACGGTGCAGCTAAGTGAATTGATCTCCTCTACAAGAGCATGGGAGCATTGAACCATATATAAGCTGTACTATATTCCATGAGTCACGCTGATCCTTCAAAGCTGACGCCGGAATGCTTAGGAGGGCGTGGAGGGGTAGGTGTAAGTTCGTCTTCTATCGTGGAGAAGCAGTGGAGAAGCAGCGGAAAAGCGGTCGGGGGTGATGCGGTGGGCGGAAGTGGTGTTAAGGCTCAGACCTTCGCCAGCCGTGATGGATGCTACCGAGAACGCAAGGATTCCTCCTCGGCTTCCTAAAAAAGGAAAGAGATCGGGTGGATTATCTGGCAAGGCAGATTATCTTCGCGACGGTTACTCAAACGACAAGCTCTAACCGATAACAATATTTCTCTTCGTATTTGTGCCCAGGATGTTCCAACTCCTAAATCAACTCCATGTCTAAGATTTCTAGCCGCTCGGATCGCGAAGAGGTCCTGGAGGATCGAGAAGATACCCCTGGAGAAACCGACGAAGGAAAAGATGCTATTGAGCGTCGCATTCGGCTCAAAGTCGACCTTCGACTCTGTAGTATCGCCGGGATTCTGTGCAGTCTTGATTTGCTGGACAGCGGGGTAATCTCAAGTGCGTCGGTTACCTCTATGTTGAGTGACCTCCATCTAGACCAAGGAAATAGATATTCCGTCTCGATTTTCATTTTTACAGTCGCAAGTATTGCCTTTCAGCTTCCCTCCACAATCGCAGTGAGGACGTTTGGACCCCGGATATGGTTCTCATTCATCACCTTCTGCTTCGGAGCGATCACCCTTTGTACCGCCTTTGTCCAAACATGGAGACAGATGATCGCGTTGAGAGTTTTGCTTGGTATTGCCATGTCGGGAATTTACCCGGGTCTCACTTATCTCATTAGTACCTGGTATACAAGAAAAGAGCAGCAGTTGCGGTTTGCTTTCCTTCAGAGCGGCGAAGTGATAGTTCTCGCAACCGGAAGCATCGTCAATTTTGGGCTGAACCAGTTGAACGGCAAGAGTGGTCTCAAGGGATGGCAGTGGATGTTCGTGGTGCAGGGTGTCATTGCCGCAGCGATGGGCATTGTCACATTCTGGTGGATGGTGGATTTCCCTGAGAACGCCCATCAGAGCTTTCACTTTTTGACAAAGGAAGAGAGTGCTATTGCTGCATCTCGGATTCAAAAAGATAGAGGGGATGTTCAATTGGATCCATTCAGCTGGAATAAGGTCCTCCGACATGCTGCGGATCTGAAAGTGTATGGATTCTGCTGCATGTATTTCCTTCTCAATCTTGTCTCAACGTCGTTGTCGTACTTCCTCCCCATCATACTCCAAAGCGGCATGGGATTCAGTACGAACAAGGCAATTCTGCTCTCTGCTCCTCCGTACTACTACGCAGTCATACCAGCCATACTTTCTTCCTGGATTGGAGATGCTTGGCAGCTTCGCGGTCCTATTATTGTTTTCAATTCGATTTGTCTAATTGTCGGGTTTTGCATGCTTGGCTTTAGCAGTCAAGTAACCGTGAGATATATTGGGACTTACTTGGCTACGGGATCTTACGTGGCGAATTGGGCGGCGTTGAGCGCATACCAGGCCAATAATATTGTCGGGCAAGTTATTCCACTTATTCCTCTTCAGATCAACCCCACCGGTTTGCTGACGGTTGAAAAGTCAGTGGAAACGTGTCTTCACGGCAGCTGCAGTGGCGGCGTGCAATGGGGCCGGAGGGATTGCTGGTAGTTTCATTGTCCGGCAAACCGAGGCACCACGGTATATGACCGCCATCTGGGTCTCCATCGGGTGCGTACCTTGGTTCATGGTTCGTATTTCGACGAATCCACTGACGGAATATGCATGCAGGTCTCACATTCTGATAATCGGATTCGTTGGCCTGTTCTCAGCCTACTTTTTCACCGCAAACAAGCACCAGGCGAGAGGGAAGAAGCTAATTGAGAACACGGTGAGTGCTGCGAACGCACCAGAGAAATTTCACGTTGACTTTTATTCAGCAAGGCTTCCGGTTCACGTATTGAAGGACGAGGCTGGGCGGCTAGGTCGAATCACAGGCGCCAATGGAAAAAACTCGGGCCTTCTCTAGAAGTTTTCATTGCCACTTGGTCTCGGTCTCTTCCAATAGAGGTGACAGGCACCAAAAATAAATGATGATTGCTGTCACAGTTTCGGGCGTTCCTTGGCTGTTTAAGGGTTTGCCGAGACGGTGCATAGACAGGAGTTACAGTGACAGATGGAATTGAAAAAAGGGCGTAGGAGATATTTTGATAGCTAAAAGGCCGAATACAGACTTGCTGATGTGGAATGGGCACAACATGAATTTTGACGTCTTGGACCAGGGGCTCCCTTGGAGTTTCGTGCAGGCCAAATGACGCCTGATGCCAAACGAGACCAAGCCGGGGAACGTGCGCAACTCGACACCAGCGTCCGTGTCTCAGGTCCACCACCAAATCCTCCACCACCACCGGGTCTACAGAGCTGTCTAATGCTCCACACACTATTCACTACTTCTTGTTGATACTTACGCTGCCAGCTCTCGCGCCCAGCTAGCCGTCGTCACGCTTGAGCTGCGCCCGCTGTACTAAAACAAGCCCAATCTTTCTAACCACCCCCGTTCCGGTCCGCACAGCTTATGCGTGCCCATCAAACCCGGTCGCCAGTCTTAGAAGCTTCTTTACCTACTCCAATCCTTATATACAGTCTATAAGCGCCCCGCGCACAACTTTTCAGCATGGTATTCCTAGGGATATACCGCGCCCTTTACGACTACGTTCCGCAAGGTGCAAACGAACTTGCAATAAGCGAAGGAGACCTCCTCTTCGTCCTTGAGAAGAGCACAGACGACGATTGGTGGAAGGCTAAGAAGAAAGCCCAGTCCGAGGATGAGGACGAGCCGGAGGGCCTCATTCCAAATAACTATGTAGAGGAGGTTAGTGCTTGGAGATGTATCACCTGCCTAACGTAGCATATATTCGGCTTTTAGCAGTCTTTTGCTTTGAGAAACTGCTTTGGATATGCTAGCGGCTTCGTAGAGCTGTTCTTTCCTAGTGTCTTGTCTCCCAAGATAGCTGACGGGAGCATATTTGCAGGCTACTCCTATACACAAAGCGAAAGCCCTTTACGATTACACGCGGCAAACAGACGAAGAACTATCATTTAGAGAGGACGCGACCCTCGATGTTTATGACACATCAGATCCAGATTGGGCATTGGTTGGGTTGGATGGTGATTATGGCTTCGCTCCGTCAAATTATATTGAGATCCCAGAGGAGGCCGCTTCAGCTATGCCTTCCCGTCCTCGGGCTACATCCCAGTCTGAGCAGGAACCTGAACCCGAACAGCTTCCAACGCCTCGCTCTGTGGAGAGCCCTGCGCAGCAAAGCCCAGCTGCTGCGTTAGCAGGCATCATCCAGCAGAAGACGGGATCCTCTGGTGTACAACGAGCGACAATTTCACCCCCTCCAGCCATTACCCTACCGCCTAGGCGACCCCAATATACTCCAGAAGAGTCCGATGAAGATACTCCGCCACCTCCGAACCTACCCAAGAGACCACAGTCGCAACAGATATCGCCACCCCTCACTCAATATGCTTCCCCTCGATCTCCCGAATCTCCACCGCCGCGAGTTAGATCTCCACCAGCTCATCACCACGTTAGTTTTCGGGATGATGACGATCTTCACGACTCCCCACACATGCCTATTTCTCCAGCCGGCTTCCATCTTTATAATATTCATGAAATGGTTTCGCATATGGGCAAGAACAAGAAAATGCCCATGACGCTTGGAATCAATGTACCGAAAGGAATAATCATGATATCTCCGGAAAAGTCTCGTGACGGTCCACAGAAGGAGTGGACTGCAGAGAAACTGACGCTTTATTCTCAGGAAGGGAAACATGTTTTTATGGAACTGGTTAAACCAAGCAAAAGTATTGACTTTCATTGCGGAGCTAAGGATACTGCACAAGAGATTGTTGCGGCACTTGGGGAATTAGCTGGGGCAGCCAGAGCCGAAGGTTTGCGCGAGGTTCTTGCTGCTGGTTCTGGGTCGTCGAATGTGCAAAAGAAAGGTCAAATGCTTTTTGATTTTATGGCTCAAGGCGATGATGAAGTTACCGTGGGCGTTGGAGATGAGGTTCTCATTCTTGACGATTCTGCTAGCGATGAGTGGTGGAAAGTAAGACGGTTGAAGAATGGTAAAGAAGGTGTTGTCCCAAGCAATTATGTTGAAATCATCGAAACCGTCTCACACGCTCCCTCGAGCCGCACGGGCGTCAACGCAGGGCGATCGGTTGTTGATCAGAACAGGTTGGAAGAAGACCGACTGGCACGCGAGGCTGCGAAAGCGGATAAGCGGAATGGAAGCGAATCAAAAGGCGCAGAGGTAGGACCTGGCCTGCATTTGCCTGAGCGTCATAGTAGCTTGATGCAAGCGAGTATTGACACAAGGCGTACATCACAGAGAAGCAAGCGCGAAAGCAGAGACACCAAAGCACCACCAACTTCCAAGCCGAGTGAGTTAGACGCTGTATACAGTGATCCTCCATACTAATACATGCAGAACCAGACCCCGCAAGAGTTCGCACTTGGACTGACCGATCCGGCTCTTTCAAAGTGGAAGCTGAATTCATTGGGCTGAAGGATGGAAAGATTCATCTCCACAAGATGAACGGCGTTAAGATTGCTGTACCTGTTCCCAAGATGGCTATTGAAGATTTGGAATATGTTGAGCGCATGACCGGCATTTCTCTAGATGAGGATAAGCCCCTATCAGATATCAAAAGGAAGAACACTCAACGCGCAAAGGAACGTGAGGCTGCAGCCAGTGCAAAAGCGGGCATCACGGTGGACTCACCGAAGCAGCCAGATTATGATTGGTTCGACTTTTTCCTAAAATGTGGTGTCAATCCCCAAATCTGTCAGCGGTATGCATCGGCATTTTCGAGGGACCAGATGGGAGAAGAGAACTTGCCCGATATTTCCGAGAAACTGCTACGGACTCTTGGCTTGAAGGAAGGCGACATTCTTCGCGTTATGAAATTTCTCGATAACAAGTTCGGGCGAACTCAAGCCAGAGAGAAGCGGAATGTTAGCTTTGGCGGTGCGTCAGTTATCGAGGATGGAGAAGGGTCAGAAAGCGCCAGCGGCGGTGGAGGTCTTTTCTCTGGCCCTGGCGGTGCATTAAGGAACAACACCAGAAAAGGCCGACCAGCACCTCCTGTTCAAACCAGCGACGTCGTGGATGCGAAGGCCTTTGAACAGAAGACGGACGAAGCTGTTAAGAAGCCACCACCTGCAGAAGCAACTGCTACACCTCTTGCGTCCGCGCCTGTACCTGAAAAGAAGGCGGACGGATTCGATGATAATGCTTGGGAAGTGAAGCCTTCAAAACAGCCCGCCCCAGCAGCAGTTTCATCGCCTCCACCGGAGACACAGACATCAGCCCCAGCGCCTGCTCCAGTTACTTCAGCACCTGCAATTACAGGTTCGTTAGCGGAGTTGTCCCTGCTTTCGCCTCCTCTCCAGCCAACTCCTGCTCCACAACCTGCCCCGCAGCAGGCTCCCGCTCCAGCTCTAGCCTCTCAAGCTGCTCCCCAGCAGCAACCACAACCTACCGGAGCAACGCCATCTTTGTTTGAGCAATTAGCCGCTTCACGCCCACCACCGCAGCTGCCCCAACCACCATCGTTTATTACCCAGCAGCCGACCGGATTCAATCCATCGCAGCCACAGAATCAACAGATTTCAGCACCGAGATTAAGACCTCAAGCGCCTCAGCAACCAAACCAAGCCGGTCTTATTGCGCCTCCTCCGCCAAGAGCATCGTCTGCTCCTCAGAACTTCAATCAGCAGAGCGCTTTTGGGCCTCCGCCACTGCAGCCGCAGCTTACCGGCTACCAAGGTGCCCCAAATATGCACGCTCAAATCGCCCCGCCAGGCCAAAGCCTACAAGATCTCAACCAGCAACGCATGAACCCGAACTTCGGGCAGCAGCCAATGCAACCAATGCAGACTGGCTTTGGCCAGAATCCCGGTTTCAGTCAGTTCCAGCAGAACGGAATTGTAGGCCAACCAACAGGAATCAACCAGTTCGCACCTCCTCAGCAGCCGATGCAGACAGGATTCGCACCCTTCCAGCAACCACAACAGACAGGCTTCCAACCGCAACTGCCCCAACAGCCCTTCCTCAACCAAAACGCAAGTCCCTTTGCCGACCCTCCACGACAAGCCTTCCAGCCCCTCACCAACCAGCCCACCGGCATGCCACAACCCTTCTCCCCGCCCGGCCCACTCAACCCGCAAGCAACTGGCATCAACTCCTTCCTCCCGCCAGCCCTGCAGCCGCAACGGACCGGCTT
>KV748722.1:13160-33437 GCA_001692915.1 Glonium stellatum | reverse complement strand
AATATTAATATTAAATATTTAATATTTAATATTCAATATTAGTAATCAATATTCGATACTAATAAGAGCACTGGCCTTACCGGCGGAGAACTCGCACCAGCGTCATTCGCCTTCATTTTATATAGTCTGCTTAGACTCACCGTGCGTCATGGAGACACTATCTTCCCTTCTATTGCTTATCTATATAGTTCATCAACTGATTAGCCAGTCAATAAACCAACCATTCTGGGCTCGTTTGGCGTAGATAAATTAGCTTTTTCTTCGCGTGAATGGGGTATTTTCAGTGAGCTATTTGGAGATTTCATTAACCAAGGTATGAGTATGAAATATCTTTCAATTACTTTCGCACCACATTCGTTTATATAATAGGACGTTTACTGGCACCATACAGGTATTAACAGCTCTTTCCAAAACGGGAAGCGCTTGCGAAGCGAGATGCGTAAATTCGCTGAAAGGAACGATAATCAGGGCTGCTCCAGTACTTCGCCAGCAGTTCCAGCCCGTCCATCATAGCTTGGACGCTCATCCATTTTAGCTTAATGCCTCAAGTCGACAATCAATCAGCGGACGCACATATATGGAAAGCGGATATTGCTACTGTATTTGATTGAAAAATTAATTTCATAGTTTAAAACAGTTCTATAGGCTCCATTAAGTGAAATAGTCAAGTTTATATAAATATTATAGAAGTTAATGCGCTTAATAAATCTTAAAGAACTGTATTATATATTATTCTGGCGAAGCCCGTCAAATTCAGTTAGTCAGCGGAGCCTAGGCTCCGCGCTCTAAGAGGAAATAACGTCTGAGCTTCTGAGGTAACGTCCAAGTTTGTCTAGAGGCTGAAAAGCCCACAGCAGGTAACTCCATTGGTCGGCTAGCGCCTTGGCAATATATCTGTATTTCCACTCTCCTCCAGCGTACAATTCGCTACTTATACCTTCCGCCTGCTATATCCTCTAGAATTGCTACTCCTGTGCCCCCTTTAGTCCTTTTGCCTTTGTTTATCTGGCGCTAAAACACGCGAAGAAGCATACTTCAGCTAACTATCACACATCAACTAATCGCCAAACCGAAATGCGTCTAACAGGTGACACGCTTCTGAGACGGTGGTATGGAATGTTAGGTCTATCGCGGCAATCGCCGCCATCCTGGTACCGAGACCGACTTCGGGAGGAGCTGCGGGAACGCCGGATTGCAAAGACACCCTGGCAGAAGCTCAGCGAGACGTCTGACGTCTTTTTTTCCATCAGTCGAGCTCGGTATGATGGGTTTCCCATCCAGAAATTGCCTCCATTTGTTGCCTCTCGACATGTTTTGGTATACGCGTACATGCTGGCAAAGTACACTTCACGCTGGAAATTCTACCGAACGGCTGCCATTCTCTGCAACGCTCCTCATTATGGCTTGGTACGTGAGGTAGTGAATCCCAGCAAAGACCACAAGCTTGACGAAGTCGCTTCCCGTCACCAGATTGATCCGGTAGAGTTCAAGCGAGTTGGTCGTCAACTACGACGAGTATGGCCTCTTCTTCCGTAGAGATGTGCTTATGGATTCGTCAGATTCAGCGACAGAAATGCACTCGAGAAGATGCCGAAGACATAGCCAATGGGCGTCCGCAAATCTCTTTGTTTGTGTGACGTTCATTCACTAGTTGCTTCGAGTGTTTGCCACTACCATGCTCTAAACAAAGTCTGGAACTCTTTACTCGCATTGTAGTTTTCTTAGATACACCACTGGGCTCATTTTTCCGTTGAAGCTTGCTATATTCGCTGGTCACAAATAAGGTGGATTATCCTCACCCTCTCTCGATTCGAGCTCGATCGTGCTGCCGGAAATTCATTACCCAGTTCTCCTCGGTATTACAAACGCGATTCCCGTGGCCACGTTGGCAAATCCGACGAGATGCATTGCGGGGCCGATAGCAAAAGAAAGGACGGACTGTTGTTGCCTAAACGCACGTGAACAAGCTGTGGAGGAATCGGCCTGGGGACGTTCGTCGGCTTGGTTTTCGATTACATTGCTTGCCCCTGGTTGGCTGACAAGCAGCTTCACATTGGTTGAAGCCCAACCATCCATCTGCTACCTCAGCCACCGATACAAAAGCCGGTGAAGGCCTAAACCTGAGAGGTAGGGTTCATACATGCAGAATAACGCGCTGCTGCAGCAAACCGTTGGTTACACCACAAGGCAGACACTATATTCCCCGTAAAGGTTTGTACTTCAGGGAGTACTGGGCAACTCAAGCATCCTAGAGTTGCGTCGACCTTCCATCTCACTTCAGACTCACGGGATCTAATAGTGGAAGATATTGTCAGTTGTCAACTAAGTCTCATTTTCCTCCTACCAGCCATTTACAGAGAACTCTAGAGGTTATTATGATGCCTACAAACTGCCAGAACACATCAACCGATACGCTGAACCTAACAACGGATCATGAGCTGAACCAGTCGACAGCTCCCGAAACTCGGTCTGCTTCTAACGACAAAGCAGTAGTTGTCGGGCTATATGGAGTTCCCGGCTCCGGCAAGACGTTTCTATTGAACCAGCTTGAGCAAGAACTTGGACAAGAGCATTTCACTTTCTATGAAGGCTCCAAGATGATCGCGGACGTTGTTCCTGGCGGTCTCGACGCATTTCAAAAACTAGAGGAGCAAGAGAAGGAACACTGGCGCCAGTTTGCTATCAAAACAATTAGTAAGAGATGTGCCGACGACGGAAAAGTTGCAGTTGTCGCTGGACATTTCATGTTCTGGCGCGAGGAAGAGGAAGCTGGACGACCAGTGTATACGAAAAGTGACCTGGACACATTCACGCACATACTCTACCTAGACTTTCCTACTGAAGTCATCGCGGAACGTCGTTTGAACGACACGGAAAGAAGTCGTCCATCTATATCTGCTACCCATTTACGCAGATGGCAGCAGGCTGAGAAAACTCAACTGCGCCATCTCTGCCGCCATAATAACATCTTGTTCTCACTTATATCCTTGCACCCGACATTGCTGAATAAAGTCTCGACGCTACTACGCGACTTTCGGAATCAGACCGAGAAGTACAACCTATCTCAAGCTCAAAACAGGTTGGATCAAGTTCTCTTAGCTAGCCAAGGCCAGTTGGAGACGGTGTTAGTCATGGACGCGGACAGGACGTTAGCCGCACAGGACACTGGCGCATTGTTCTGGAAGAGCGTTTCTAGCTCTCGGTTGTCGAAGGACGAAGAATACACATTGAAAACTTTATTCAGCGGCCCATTGGGTTACTCATACACTGCCTTCCGGCAGGCTGTATTACTGTATGAAGAAACGGCGGATGATCAAGAGTTCGATGCCCTCTGCCAAGATGTAGCATCGGCAGTGACTATGCATCCCGAGTTTGTGTCCTTGCTGCAGTTGGTAACAGAGCAGCAGCATATTGGCGCGGTGATCGTTAGCTGTGGGCTGCGTCGTGTCTGGGAGAAGGTGCTGGAAAGAGAAGGTGTGTCTAAGACGGTTAAAGTCATTGGCGGAGGACGCGTCGCAGACGGCTTTGTCGTTACTGCTGCAGTGAAAGCCGCCTTGGTGGCCCGTTTGCGAGATGAATACCAGCTGTACGTTTGGGCGTTCGGAGATAGTTTACTAGATTTGGACATGTTGAGCAAGGCAGATCAAGCCATCGTTGTGGTTGGCGAGGAGCAGACGAGGAGCAAGACTATGGACGCAGCTTTAATGGATGCAATCGACAATGGCGGTCTTCGGGCACGTCAAGCTGTGTTGCCCAGTAATGCATCGCCACGGTTAGACGCTACTAGGCTTCCATTAGTTAAGCTCACGGAACAGGAGTTTGTCGATTCTATCCTCTGCCGCCGCAGCCGACATATTGGTCTTCAAGTCCATCATGCAACAGACAGAGGCGCGGCCAAACTGCTCATGACACCAACGCGTGATGCAACGATTGCCGGCCCGGCCCTAAGGGAAGCCCACCGCCGTGTCGGATGGTATCTGGCGACCGAGTTCTTGACCGATATGATAGGCGTCGAAGAGTATCCAATTCCGCACGTCCAAGGCCATTACACGGTTGGCTATCGACTCTCCCATGAGCAGCAAACATCAATTGTGGCGTTGATGCGCGGCGGAGAAGCCATGGCTCTCGGCGTCAACGACGCCTTTCCGCTCGCTATGTTCATTCATGCCAGCCGCCCTGACAACATCAATCTCAGTCACCTGCAGGGTCAACTCGCTATAGTGCTGGTAGATTCGGTGGTAAACAGCGGCAAAACAGTATTGCAGTTTGTGCAACATATCCGCAAGCTAGATGCCACCATTCGCATTGTGGTAGTTGCTGGCGTCGTTCAGGCCCAATCCATTTCCGTGGGCGGTCTTGCCCAGGCACTTTCTACTCGCACAAACCTCAGCCTTGTTGCACTCCGTGTCTCTGACAATAAGTTCACCGGTAGAGGCGCCACTGACACTGGTAACCGTCTATTCAATACAACGCATCTACCCTAACCATATTGTTTAGCTGCATATACAGGATCTTATGAAAGACAATCTGCATGATCTCAACATTGATTTTGGTTTCTATAGCGGGGAGGGAAAGTATTGACAAATATGTACACCTAGAAAAGTAGTGCGGCGGGGCCAGTTGCCCAACGCCCATACTAATAAGGCTAGAACTAGACGCACTAGATGCATATTAGGGTCGTCACGTTAGTCTGACCAATAAGACTAGACTTCAAACGCCTGCGGGCGGCTGACGAAGCAACTAAAACTTGAATTTGCGTGATTTTTGGCACAGTGTTGAGCAAATTTTTGGTGTAACCAGTGAATCTGCAAGTGTGCAGACTTGCAGATCTAAAATAACGCAAAATGCGTCTGTGTTCCCTGTTTTACTTTATAGGTTTTAAGAGCTTTATCAACCGACGCTAATCTAGATTCAGACAGTCAACTTAATGGCCAGGCCGGATTTGTTGCTTAACTTGAGGAAGAGCAGCCGGATGGCGGACAACCTCCGGATTGGACGCTTGGTCAGCCGCGTTAGGGCGGTTGGGTGGTAAGGAAACTTCAACACCAAAAAAATACCTTCAAAGGAGCATCTTAGAATAATTGGGCATGAGGAAGTTTTCCAGCATTAGAAGCCTATACCTAGTTGGTTGAAAAACGTTTAACCTTAGTTATCTCACCTATCGACGTAGAGTCAAACTTAAGTTCCCCCTAGATATACGGATATGTCTCTGCAAGTGATCCAAGAAAACAACAAAAAAGCGTGCGCTACACCACCACAATAGATGTATGATTCTAGTGTTCATTCCTAGATAGGAAAGGCCACGTAGAGATTGGGTGGATAAATACTGAGAGAGTAATCCTTGGGTGAAGGGATTTAAAACCGGTTTGTCCCGGACTTTGTATATTAATCAAGTTCCAATTAATGCTTCATCGAGTTCTACAGTAAGACTTTTATATAAAAGCATATTTAAAAGCCTCAGTGAAGAGAATTATCCAATGTTACACAATGACTCACTGGCATTCCACGGGAGATTGTAGCTGGAGAAACCCCTGTTGATGTGATAGACGGAAATCTGCTGATCCTAAGAACATAAAATCGAAATTATGTTACCAACGGGGCCCTAGGCATCTACCATATATCCATATAAAGGCATGAGAAGATGCTTTTCCACCTCATATATATAGAATAAGAATGCGTCGAATGAGAAATCACAACTATACTAGGCGCAATGTCTTAGCGTACGCTTGTACTAAGGCGTGAAGTTTATTATGACGAACTAGAGGCAGATAGTTTCAAGCTAAATTAGGAAGGCATCAGGCTTTCCTCCTCTCTACATTTGGCCCTAGTTGTGAATTTGACAGAGGTTGTGGAGCCTTCACCCAGCAGGGACGTGTCTACACATTAAAACTAGCACCTAAGTACATTTCTCATTAAGCAGGGCTCCTGGTTTCCCGTTCGTTGTTTAATGCAGCTATTATTCTTTGCACTCCACCGGAACCACGGGGCTGTCTTACGGAACGGGAACCTTGTTTAGCGAGCTGCGGACGTTCACGAACTTAAAATATATCACTATTCGCAATTTTCTTTTGTAGCGTAATGATATTTTTCAATATAATCGGGCCCAAGGTATCCCGCGTCACTCCCCCCGTCTTCCATATCACCTAAGTTTTACCTTAACCCTGCATATAGCGCTGGTTTCGAACATGCGATCTCATCTTCTCTGCGTCTGGGTTTCTCGATTCTCCTCTTCCTCTTCTTCATCATCATCAAGAACGATGTCCTTCCCATTCGACCCTTCTCGAACCCACTGACTTGCTATACACGCCAATATTGCAAGACACGCCAGACACCAAAACCCTAGACCAATCACGCCAATCCCGAGGCCCGCCCCGAAGATTGCGAAAGCCGCGAGGGGAAACACGGATCGGCTTAGATTGCCAATCACCGTTCCCGCAGTGTGGATGGTCCCACGAACGGAAGGATGTGGGGTGCAGTCGTTGATGAGGAGCGTAGTCGCTGGAGTGACACCAGTTCTCCCTGTTATGAATAAAACTAGTGGTACACCCATCGAAAGCCACACAAGGGCGGTTTTGCCACTAAAAGACGCCACGAGAGATGGGAATGGGGCCACAACATAAGTTATGGGAAAAACGAATAAGGCAGTACGCCATATCCTGATTGTCCCGAAGCGGTCATTGAGCATTGGGTAGATGACAATTTGTAGTACAACACCGATGAGGCCTAAGAGCGACATTGCGAACCCAACATCCCTTGGTAGCATACCGAGACCCCCACTGAATCGAATAGGGGGGTGCTGATTTTCGGGACGCGCAACTGGAGTACTGAGGTAAATGGCCCAAAGGTTGGAAAATGTTCCAAGGTGTCCTGCAATGATGAAATGCGATAGTAAAGTGCAAATCACATTGAACGTCCAAATGCGACGGAAAGGAAGTTTTCGTTTCCGTTTAGGAGTTTTGGGGAGCAAAGGTGATGAGTTCGATGTTGGCGACGTCGGTGATAATTCAACGACTGGAGAGGTTGGACTGAACGGCTCTTCGGTGCTAATTGCTACGTAGTCGTGAGACTTTTTGCCCCTCTTGAAAGTCTTGCTAACAAAATTTCTCCAGGCTCCCCTGAGCGGATGATGCTCGCCATGCTGAAGACTTTCCAGTGTCTCTTCAAGTCCAAAAACGACTCCCAAGGCGGCTACGATATATACTACCGCCGTAACAATATTGGGCGCAGCGTAAGGGTACTTTGCTTGCGCTCCATCCTCTTCATTGGAAGATAAAAGACCGCCAACAAGCGGACCGATGAGCATACCAGCATTTGCAAAAAGAGGAAGGAGGGTGAGGGCCCGGACCCGATACCTTTTATTTGTTAGTACACATATTTGCAGCACTATTTAATAGTAGACTTACCTCTTTTCAGGGTTAATCTCTGCAACCACGCATCTCGTAATTGCTACATTGCTGCTCATAGCACCACCAAAAACCTGCCAAAACACGGCATGCGTAAATGTTCTAGAGAATCCATATCCAAGACAGGAGATGCCTATTGTCTGTAAGCAAACTTTGAAATGATACGGGACATTTGCGCAGACACACAGTTGCTCAAGAGCCCAACCGTAAGAACTAACTTTCTTCCGCCCCAATCTGAATCTGCTAATCGACCCCAAAACATTCCGGTAATGACTTGTGCTGCAGTCCGAGCCGAGACTATTATTCCAGCTTGTGTTGAAATAGTACCAGCAGGTGCGGAAGGGTCAAAGAATCTCAGTTGATAGAACATATAAGCCTATTGTAATGCTTAGCAGCTAGTTACATATTCACGTAAATCTTGGTAAGATCTTCAATTACTTGTATGGAGCTTGTGGCTAAGGGATCAGCCATTCGAGCGATACACAGTACAGCAAGCTGGCCCTTATTTGGTAGGCTTAGATAGGAGATTTTCTTCTCCGTTTGGTTTTTCCCTGTCTCAAGGTTGCCATTGCCGGTTAAATGACCTTGCCGGGCAGTAGCTGATGGGTCGCTTCCATTTACCTGTGGGTTGGAGGCATTCGCCCTGGGTTGGGGCGAAGCCATGATGAGAGAAGTGTGGTGAGTGTATTGGCCCCGATCCGATTTTATGGAACAATATCAAGATATAGAATGAAAGAAAGTGTCATCAGTAAGAAATTTTGAGGGAAGACTTGGGGAAAAGCGGGGTTAGCCCAAGGCCACGCAATCAAGGCAGGGGCCAACGAATCTCGACAAATGCACGATGTTGTCATTACCGTTATCGTTATGATAATCTCAAAGTTATCAATCATATCAATCTTCATCGTTAGACGGATGACATCATCAGCCTTGGCGGGGTGAAATGGTGTTAAAGCGGAACTGCGAACTGCGAACTTCGCGCCTCTGGATCCTCAACAACTGGATTTTGTATAATATAATATTATTATGTACATTAGTTTTTTGGCTGATTTCTTTTCCTTAAATTACTCATTGATCCTTACTGTCAGGAAGCCTAGCCGCTTTCGATATTGAACGTCTTTTAAACTTGCCAGAGCATGAGTGCCGTAAACGGTAATGTACACTCTCGTAGATGACCGGAAATTAATGAAAGGAGTGAGAAATATCTATTTCCGCTTGAAATAATAATACGCCCTCCATGTTTGGGGGGAAATCTGCTATTTCATCAAGCTTGACGTCGCTGGATAGGTTATCACATTCACGGAATTTGACCCTAACTTGAACCCTTTGAATGATCACTAGTTAAGCTCCTGAGGTATTCTGGAGATCTTAGTTAAAGTCTTTGATCTTCATTTCGTAACTATACGATACTACCCCTTTCCAAATCGGCTTTGTTCGAATCTCTATGATGTTTCCACCTCTTATGTCGACGCGCAATGGGATGTAGTAGTGCACCACGCGATGCCACCAGCTTCGGTAATGATTAATCCAAGCGCCGAAAAGAGTCACCTTATAGACGAGGAAAAGCTAGGGGGGGTGCGCCCGAGTCATTCAAAGCTGTTCTAATGTTACGTTCCCCCGCCTACTGTTCCTCAGTAAACCAATCAATTCTCTAATGCCATTTCAACCGCTAAACCTACGAGAATAAATCCCGCTCCACCATATCCATGAGAAGATCATCAGTTTATATGTCTGTCTATGCCTGGGTGAGACGGATTACTTGAGTGGAACATAGCGAGATATCCTGGGAGATGCGGATAAAGAAGTTTTTGCCTTAACAGGTATAAATTGCTTCCATTTAGGTCGGTAATAAGATGCTCTGTCACTCATTCGTGGGAACTTCCTCGTATCAGGCTTCCATCTAGGATTTCTCAGACTGGATGATGCACAGGATCCTCCATCTCCCTAGATGAACTGTTAACACAAGAAACAACTCCTGCATTATAACCGGAAATAATTAAAAATCCAAATCTCGAGGTTGTGAAATAATCCAATACAGAATGGGAAGTTTTCTGCAAGTCCTTGCGAGCTCCAGTTACTCTACCTCACAATGATAGGGATTCCTTCAGCGGGCTTTAAGTGGGAGATGAATATCTGATTATGGATATTTGGAGTAAAGTACAAGAGCTAATGGCACCATCATCTGGTTGCATCTCGAAGGATTGGTGGGGAGGAGGCAGACAATGATTGACAACGGAAATACAGAATGGCAGACATGTTGCAACATGCAAAATATATCTAAAACGAGTCTCTTTCCTGAAAAGCCAGAGACAATGTCGATAAGTTTCACTTTCGAAGAGAATGCCCATGACTATCAAGGGACTCAAGCTCATGCGGTAAGCAGTCGTAGTTCCCAAGGATAAACGATATGTATAAACAACAACGTTTTGTCACATGTATCGGCTTATACTCTTTACTCCCCCGAATCTCTTCTTTAAGCTAAACTCCGCTTTGGTAATTCCCTAATTCGTAATTAATTATTGCCAAGTTCCGCGCTCTCCACTCCGACTCTCTCTTCATCGCAGTAAAGTCAAGATTATGAGCTTTCCAATGCGTATCCGAACAAGTAAGGCGCTAACGATGATACGGTTGTC
Source organism: Glonium stellatum (assembly GCA_001692915.1). Taxonomy (NCBI): domain Eukaryota; kingdom Fungi; phylum Ascomycota; class Dothideomycetes; order Gloniales; family Gloniaceae; genus Glonium; species Glonium stellatum. The sequence goes on along the minus strand of KV748722.1, from coordinate 23,404 downwards.
TCCCGTAAGCTATTGAAGAAGACTAAGCCATACATGGATCGTGCACACTTCGGAGACCGAACAGTTACTAAACTTTCGGCCAATTAGAGATAGTCATGCATGATCTCTACTCTTTGATTTTTTCTTATTTTCATATTCCACCTCTAGTCTTGCTGCGCATTTTCCCGTATCTAGCTGTAAGCCCTAATCAGGTGCGCCTGGCAAACCTGGCGTAATCCACACCCCGCAGAGCACTGGTGCCCCGCCCCCACCATCTCGGGCCCTCCCGCTCTCTCCAGAAGACTAGGGTCCTCACCTCGCATCGCTCCTCGTGACGTTCCATGCCTTCGTAACCGCAATCGCACTATACGGCTCCAGCTTCAGTCGCTCCAGATCCTCCAAGTCGAAATTACGACTCGACGTCCCATCCGACACCTCCACAAACGCCGTCTGCTCGCCCACGCGCGGCGCCAGCTCCACAGCCCCGGGGACATCGAACGACCCGCGCTGCCCGCTACCGCCCGTCGCGCTCACCGGATAGAGGTGATCGTGCAGGCGGCGCAGCTTGTCGTCCTCGTCGTCGTCGGCGAGCCGGTGGCGCTTGGCACTGGTGCCGAATCCGCCGCGCGCTTTCTCCGACTCGTGCGAGCCGCTCGGCGTTAGTGCGGAGCTGCGGCTTAGGAAGGAGCGGGAGAAGGATGACCGCAGTTTCTGGGCGAGGTTGGTGAGGATCGGTTGGAAGAGTGGCAGGCAGGCGTTTACAATGCTGAGGTTGGCTTCGAGGGCGCCGAGGAGTACGGCTACGCCGGCGTAGCTAGGGAAGTCGGTTGCCATGTAGTGGCTTTTGGAGTTGAGGACTGCGCGGCCGATGGAGATGGCGCAGATGCTGAGAATGGATTAGCTTTTGCGGGGAGAATGTAAAATCTTTGGGGGATGAGTTGGAGGATGAGTGAGGGAGTGAGGGCGTAGGGAGATGTGGGAAACCTAGGGAGGATCTTGGGAGTGAAAAGGAGGCGTAGGGAGAAGTAGAGAGGCATACAAGATACCCAGTCCAAAAATTGCTGTTAGCGCAATCTTCTTCGATAATTTCAATCTCAGTCCCCACACCATAGGCATTGGCAGTGCAACGACTAAACAGTCCAGCACGGCACCGATAACGCATTGGCTCATGTAATACGCAGATGTGTCAATACACTTGTAACCGGGGATTGTCTTGTCCCACTGGGCCGCAAATGGACGGCATGCTGCTAGTGATACGATTGTGTAGGAAATACCATAGCAGCATACAATGCCCATGAGGATATATGCCACCTGGTGGAAGCGTTGGTTTGATTGGAAGATAGATATAAAGAGGTCAAGGGCTGAAATTTTAACGAAGGTTATAGCCAGCGTGCCGACTTCGCCAATTACGACAAATTGCTATAATTTTGTTAGAAGCCAAAATTCTATCTTTCAATATACGTGTGAAATTTTTGCAGCCATACCTTGAGCGAAAAGCTCAGCTCGTCCAGCGTGACAGTTGATTGATGCTGCCCTACCCCACCCTTTGTCACTGTGTAGTTCTCGCTCAGAACTAGAGCAAAGGCAAATAACTACGCAAGTCAAAATTATATTCTAAACGTAGAATGCAGTGCGCGTACCCATGCAACGATGATCGAAAAATCGGACAACCGCATAGTAACACGCCTCATACGGCGCGCCCATAGCCTTAGTACAACAGCGAGAAAGGCTAACGCAAGGCCGACACTATTGACCACGAGAATAGCAGTTGGGAAGTGCATTTTCGGCGAAAACGGCGCCATCGTGGTGGTTTGAGACTGAAACAAGCAGGCGTAGAAATCTCTAAGCTGCTGAGTACGACAGCTATCGAGGGGTAGAGACAGTGAGGATATGATACAAGAGTGGCCCCGATGACAACATATGAGAGATGGAGGCTAGGAAAACGTTGGCGTATAACACAAGGACGATATCGATTGTGGATTCGTGGACAGCTCGCAAATTCTCCGCTCCGCACGTATCGGAACTCATAACTAAAGATAGCGGCTAGTTATACAAGGAACAGCGACTATGAGGGTGTTACTGCACGGGTGGTCCGTCTTGCTGGTACTAGATAGCTGAATGGCAATGAAGATAATATCCGGGATTGCATTCAGGGTGGTGACCAGTGTGTAAGCGCTAATACGTAACGGTACTATTCTCGGTCGCTTCCAGGCATTCTAACTGGACATAAAGCGATGAATGCGGACTTTTCGCTATCCCTGCACTCTCCGGTCTCCGTAACCTTCCCACCTTCCTCGTTGTCGAACCAACTCGCTGCAACTTGCTCAGAAACAGCGTTATTCTGCCTAAGATGTCAGACCCAACGTCTTGGAAAGCGCTGCGCCCCATCTATCCTTTTGGTATTGAATTTTGTTGGTTTTAGACTTGTCACAGTGCATTGAAGCGCTCCGGCGTGTTACAACTTGACTCCCCCCGAATTAATCATTCGACAACTACGACACATCTCAAGAAATACGGGAGATCATACGCAACTACCTGTACTGCGAATCTCGCAATGCCTAAGGAAGAGTATGTTCTCGGGCGGGGCTATTCGGCTAATACAAGGTAAAGGTATTCCTAAAGGCGGTGGTAACGCGAGGCTGACTTACCTATAGGCTAAACCTCCAGTACTTCCTATGGAAGGATGGCGGCTTCTCACTACATCCGAGCATTCCAGCAGACAAAGAGAACCTTCGCGTTGCCGAGATTGGCGTTGGTACTGGGTCTGCAAAAGAATCTTTTCCTAGAAATTGACCTTCTACTAACAAGATAGAATAGTATCTGGCTTGTTGACTTGGCACGGTACCTCCCAGCTTCAGCTCGCATTGACGGTTTCGACATTGATCTTTCGCAATGTCCGCCCAAAGAGTGGCTGCCATCAAATGTTGCAGTGCATAATGTTGACTGCGTTAAACCGCTTCCAGAGCACCTAATTGGGCAGTATGACATTGTACACGTGCAATTGTTCCATCTTGCCGTACACAATAACGACCCGAAGCCAATTGTGCAGAATCTCATAAGCTTACTGAGTAAACCATCCTTCACCATCCCTCACCATCCTTCATTTTAATTAATCCTTCTGTATTCCTTCCTTATTCTCATTGCTGACACATGTTAGAACCCGGCGGCCGGATTTCCTGGGGCGAAATCGACTACAGCAACTGGAAAATTATCCACACGTCAGACGCCGACCCTGCTGAAGACTCTTTAACAGCGCTGTTGGACTACATCGGCACAATCGGCGAAACGCGACCCAGTTGGGTTCGGGATGAGTAGGAACTCTCTTCCAACCCCTGCTCCGTCTCCCCCTTGCTCTTTCCAGTCTACCCCCCAGACTTCGCCTTCACATAGCACTCCGTCTCCAAGATATCAGCCCACTAATGACTATCCCAATTAATTAGCTGGCCCGTGCGTTTACCCGATATTTTTAAGGATAATGGTCTCGACAGCATCGCCATCGACAGCCGTCCTTTCCCGCCAGAGCTGCTGCTCTTCCAGCTCGATACGGCTCTCATGGCAAGTGAGGAGATTAGTTACAAGGCCATGGATGCACTAGGGAGTGGGCGAGGCGAGCATTGCAGAGAGCTGATTGCGAAGTGTTTCCGTAATAGGCAGAATACTGCCTACAATGTTCATCGGTTGACGGTTGTGGCAAGAAAGCCAGAGGTTTGAAGGGGATGAGTTGAGAGAAGAAGGTTATGGTGACGTTTTGCTTGGTTAGAGTATAGGGTCTTACTCGCCAGATAGTTTAAGGAGCGTTTATTTGGATTCCGATGTAAGAGCCACATGAGGGCCTATACATGTGACGATTAACAATATCCTACAGCTAGGGTAGACTGTAACGCTTTTAAAGATTGAGATTCAAGAAGCTTTTATTCCATTTCATCGAGGCCAACTGTCCTACATCCTCAAATCCCAAACCCAATAGCCGGCAGCTGATTACACCTGGGCATATATCCATTCAATCTATCGAAATTTCTATTCCCTTTTGTACGTCGCTATCTCTAGTCTACATCCACCCTGTATCTACACCTTTTCGCTCTAGCTAGACTCTAGTATTCCAAGTATATGGAGTATGTCTTTTGGAAGCAGTTTTCATGGAGTTATAGATGGCGCACGTGAAGCCTCCACCGTTTCCATAGGTGTGTGTAGGTTCTTAGTAAGAAGCTTGTTATGTCGTACTGAAGGCAGGCGTTTAGTAAAGTCGGATATTATATGGGTTAATAACGATTAGTGACGCTCGTTAGTAGTATTTATTTATGGGCTTTATAAAAGTATAACCGTATGTTTTACTTTAACTACCTGCTAATTGCCTCTCTAAGTTAAGCACATAAAGCTTTGGAGCCTCTAAAGCTCCGTGAAGCAACAGTTGGAGGCTCCACGTGGATGGAGTAGACAGAGCCTAATACTCAATCCACATACTTGGGACTCTGGGCCAGACACTATCCGCCCACGCATCACCTCCCTATGCCTCTTCCTCAGCCTTTCCGTCTACCTCCTCTCCTGCCGCTTCCCTCAATACTCCCGCCAACCACTCTGGCTGGCTAACAAACGGCGAATGCCCTACCTGATGCTTGATCACCTTATCGATCATATGCGGACCCGACTGCTTCGCGCTCTCAATCAGCCACTCCGCCGCCACGACCGTCGATGGCTTATCACCTGTGCAGACGACGTAGGTGGTCGGAATATGGCGCCAGGCGGCATGTGTAGTGGTGCTCCAGAAGGCAGCCAGGCTGTGCGGCTGGATATCCTTGAATAGCTCGGCGATCTGGGAATCCGGGACGTCTTGGTAGAACATGCCTTTAGCGCCGGCGACATCGACGGTTATAGTGCCGGCCTAGAAATGTTTGTTAGCGGATTGTGGGTTGTGAGATGCGATTTCTAGGTTCGACAACTTCATGTGAGGGAAAGCGGGCGGAGATTGCGGGGTATGGAGCTCCGGGAATTGAGTGTGCTGGGGACTACAACAGAAAACAAGCCCACCGACCTCAAAGTCCGTCTTCATCTCCTCGACCATTCCATCGCGCGTGCCTTCCTTAGAGTGCTGAAACCCTTCTGGCACAATAAACGCCATGATGTATACCAGCCTCACCACACCTCCTTTCAGCCCTTTCGCCGCACAGCTCGCCTTATCTAGCCCATCGAGCGCTGTCCCTCCCGTCATGCCGCTGAATGAGTGCATCACGACTACTACATCGTGCTCGACTACCAGCTCCGATACCGTTGAGCGGATGGCCTCGACGTCGGCGGACCAGTCAGGAAGGGGTGGATTGGCGCCTGAAGTTGGCAAGGCGGGGCATATGGCTGTGTAGCCGTGCGACGTGAGGAGTGGCGTTAGGCGCGACCAGCAGGATGGGGTGTGCCATGCGCCGTGGAGGAGCACGAAGACGGGTTTGGACATTCTGTAGGTGGTTGGGGTGCTGTTTGTTGGATGAGGCAGAAGGAGGTAGAGGAGATGGTGATGCAAATTACTGCGACTCTGCTAAGCTAGCAGAGTGATAGTAAGAGTAGTAATAATGAGGGGGATAGAGAGAGTAAGCGGGTTACACAGCTTGGATTCACAGGCGGCCTCGGGACGCTAAGTGAAGTGAAGAGCGGTTTTGAATAGTGAAGAAGCTGGACTAAAAGCTGAGATAGAGGAATTTGGCTTGGCAATGTTTTTGTCCAGGATTTAGTCCGGATACTGATGAAACTGCTGAGAAATTAATTAGCAGCCAGAACACATGCCAGCCTCTTTCCCAGGCCGCCGATGCATTGGGGGCTATTTCCAGCAGAAGCGGATTACATGGGGGTCTGGGCCCGGAAATGTGTGCACAGCTTGTTGCCTGTTGATAGCTGGTGTGGTTGGTGTTGGTGATGGTACAGGACAGTATGTGCATGTAAGCTTCGTTCCCCTGGCGCCCCACTCGCCCCTGCCTTACTCTAGGGCGGGCTGAAGTAGCTCCCGAGCTGGTCCACCCGCCGCCCCACTACTGTATTACTGCGCCCACATCCACCCCCGATCAGATCCTAGCCCAAGAACACCTTTAGTCGTTTTCAACTCCACGGACATTGCGCGGCCGTGGCGGAGATCCCTACGCCATACAGCCCTGGCATCCGTCGCCGGATGTGCCGTGCCTTCTATGGATTGTCAACTGCGCGACGCTTCGGACGCCGAAGAAGACTTGTTGATCACAATGATAGGAGGCTAGTGGTGAGCTGGAAGAGGCCTGTATTGGACCCGTGATATTTTGGTTATGAGGCATAAGACAAGTTTTGCAGCTAATACGAGAATGGCCGTGACAAATCTAAACAAACCGGCAATGCCGTTTGGCTATGTCTCTGCCTGGCAATATAGATGCTCAACACCAATGGAAGAAAGAGAACAAAGTGTAAGGCCGCCACCATCTGCGCCTCTAGCGCTCCGAAAGCAATTTAGTCAACGGCAAGGCGTACAGAAACGCCATCCACACGTTCCACGCTAAGAACGTTTTCTTGTCCTCTTCCACTGACCTCTTCGTCAGCGTCCTTGCTAGGATCACCACCCCTAGCACTCCAAACGCCGCACTAGGAGCCAGCCGCAGCCCCCAATACCACGGACAGAACACGGACCAGAACGCCATCAGCCCAGCCGTCAGCCATCGCGCAGCCCCATCCCCCACAACCAGCGGGACCGTCCTGCGGCCCCGCAACGCGTCTCCTCGCTGATCATAGAAGTCCTGCATCTGGACCGTTGAGAACACGACCGCCGCAACGACAGCAAGCCAGCGCACAAAGCCCGGCTGCTGTAGTAGGCGCAGGGTTGTCGTTCCCAGCGCAACCTCCACCGCGCCGGCCGCATAGCACGCGAAGCCGACGCCGTTGATGGCGTTGCGTGCGATGCAGCTGCTGTCAGCGAGCCCAGCCTCGTTGTAGCAGAGGCCCAGCGCCACTAGTGCCATGCACTGCGGGAGGCTGCCGAGCCGAGCGCTAACCCCGCAGGCAACGGCGTAGAGACAGACTGCTAGTCGCTTGGCTTGGGTGGGCGTCATGCGGCCGGATGGGAGGGGCCGCCATGGCTTGTTATGCTGGTCTTCAAGCAAGGCGCCGGGCTGACGCTGGTTGCAGATTGCGAAGGGGAGCAGGTTAATCCAGGCCCAGAATGCGATAAGAGGGAGGCGGAGGAGTATTTGGATGAGGTTAGGGAGAGAATGAGGAGAGGTGGATGAGGTGAAAATAGGGAAGGCGAGGGCGTTGAGGATCCCAAAAACAGTTTTTGGACCGACGATGGTTTTGAGATCGCTGAACGTGAAGAGCCAGATGGAGTATAAATGGTATTGCAATGGTTTGGATGGTGATGTGGTAGGTTGACATTGAGAGATCCCTTCTATGCCATCATGTCGCCCACCCGGTGATATGAGGGGAGAAGCGACGCTCAATTCTCCGGTGGTTGTATCAAACCTCTGACCACCATTCCATCTTGAGCTCTCACGTTTGATACCCTAAGAGCCACAACGTTAGCTTCTCTCATTCACGTTGCTTGAAGCGTTCAGGCATTCATCTTACCTGGATCCTTACTGGAAACTTGGATAGGGTTGATAAATTCGCCATTTCGTTGAGCGTTCCTTTTTTTGCGAGATCACACCTCAGAATGAAGCATTTCAAACAGTTCGAGAACTAATATACTGTCTCATTGTATGGAGAGGAATCCTCTACCCCGATGGTTGACTTGCTCAGCCCATCCTACTGGGTGCCTTACCACCACGGCGTCTCCTCCGGACATGTCTCAATAATTTACCGGGTCTAATTCACAGCCCCAGACAAGTAAGGAACTCGTGTAGTCGATATGGCTGCCGACTGGTCGCTTGATGTTGAAATATATTGATTCTCGTCGTTTTATCCCTAGATGGTAGGTTATTTCCGCTCGGGCATATAGGGAGTAACCATGTACAACGTCAATATGGAGGTCCTATGGCTGAGCGAGTCATGCAGTGCCGTGGCCTACACAATGTCATGACCTGTACCAGGTCAGGTCGGCGTATACCGTTACCGGCCCCCAACCGGAGATTTTGCTAGATGCTTCAATTTTAGTAGATCCGGGGCTAGAATGGGGATCTCTCACTGGGATCCTATCAAACAATCGACAAACGTCGCGCTTTGTAACGTCCGTATGGCTGCCAACGAAGGGGCTGACGGATACGACGCTCGGTGACCGAAATGCCCAAACGAAGTAAGTACTAGTGGCGATCATACTGCCGGGTTCAATGCACGACGTTGTGCACACTGCATGCTCTTCAACATGTAACTTCAAGCTCTAACTAGGCTTCTAAAACCCGGCCTATAATGCTTTGAAGAGGATTCCATGCAGCTTTTATTGACCCGCTTACACTTCCACCAACCAGACTCAGTAAGGTTAGCATGAAGTCGTACGTGCCAATGCACAGCCGCAAACCTATTGATATCCACCGTTACTTTATCCGCTACTATTTGTTCCGCTGCTTGCAACGCCCAACCTAAGTAAGTATTTTCGTTTCAGATTAACCGTTGTTGCTAATTCAAGCCTCGTTGGCCAGGTACTCCTATCCGATGTCCAACTACTATTCAACCATATCCTCCAGGTTTTTGAAAGGTATAAAAAAAAAACAATCATACTTACGGACTTTGTTATCCTCCCAAATTACCATTCAGGCATTTAACTTCTCATGTCCGCCCTTATTGCCTGCCCCTTGTTGATCTTAAAGCTCTCCTAGTCGCTCTCTAATTTGAGGTCTTCTCCAATGGAGAACACCTTTTCCTTTTCAGGATATGAGCTCCCAGTGGGCATGTCTAAGTTGATCTGGAATTTCGTACCTGTATCTATAGAGTCTCTATCTTCATCACATGAGCTTCAATCTATAATGCACATTTCTCTTCCGCTACAACTCTACGGAGCCGCAGTCCTCGGCCTTCTGTCTCATCTTTGCGTTTTCATCCGCGGGGAATGGCATATGCAAGCACCCACAATCTTAATACTCTACTCCATTCTCTCACTCCTCATTTTCCTCGCCGAAATCCGCTACGGGGCCAGCGACGTCGTCTCCAGTCTATCCAAGACCCTTCTCCTAGCCTCCTCCTACTCCACGGCCCTCTTTACCAGCATGGTGATCTACCGCAAGTACTTCCACCGCCTCCGCCACTTCCCCGGACCCTGGCTCGCCGGCGCCACCAAGTTCTGGCACGTGTACCAATGCCGGGACGGCCGCAACCACCTACTATTAGAACGCCTGCGGCAGCAATACGGGCCGATCATCCGGACCGGGCCGGAAGAACTGACGATCATCGACCCCGAAATGCCGGGTGCCGTCGATGGGCCTGGAAATAACTGCTCTAAGGCTATCTGGTACGACTTCCTGCTGCCGGAGATCGCGCTCAACACGACGCGCAGCAAGCGTGACCACGATACCCGTCGCCGCATCTGGGACCGCGGCTTTAGCGCCAAGGCGCTGGCGTACTATGAGGAGCGCGTAGTTGAGTATGCAGAGACGCTGGAGGCCCGTATTGCAGAGCTGTCGCGCCGTGGGGAGCCAGTTGATGTGTCGCAGTGGTTCTACTGGTTCACGTTTGATGTGATGGGTGAGTTTGCGTTTGCTAAGTCGTTCGGCATGCTCAGGGATGAGAAGTGGCATATTGCGGTTGTGATGCTGAGAAAGGCGATGAGGTTACTGGGACCGCTGAGTCCGGTGCCATGGCTTGCGCAGATTGGGTTTTACATTGCGCCGTGGATGTGGGTTGTGCGAGATTGGTTGGCCATGCTCGTCTGGTGTCGAGAGCGGATGGGTGAGCGTATCCAGGTGTGTAACCTTCCTTATTGGAGACCTACAGAGCAGTAGCCAGCAGAAAGACTGACGCTCCGGATATCTAGATGACCGCAGCTAAGCCGGACGTCTCCCACTGGCTGATTGAAGCATCTCGAAAGAGGAACTCGCTCGAAAAGGACCGCGAGTGGTTGAACGGCGACGCTGTAACCATCATCATCGCCGGAAGGTACTGAAGCACTTCCCGCCCCCTTATCTCTCCTTTCCACATATCTTCCCTTAACTAACTTCGAAACTCCCAGCGACACTATCGCGCCCACCTTAGTATACCTCTTTTACGAGCTGGCCCGCTCCTCAATCCAGCAAGAAAAGCTCCGCGCTGAGCTCGCCGCCATCGACATCCACGACCGCCACGCACTACAGAAACTACCGCACCTAAACGGCCTCATCAACGAGACGCTGCGCCTGCAC
>KV748722.1:0-13066 GCA_001692915.1 Glonium stellatum | reverse complement strand
GCCCGTCCCAACCGGCGGCTACCGGCAGAGCCCCGCGGCGGGCCTCACGCTTACTGACGGCCGCTACATCCCCGGCGGCACCACCATCGTCGCGCCGCGCTACTCGCTCGCGCGCCTCGAAAGCTGCTACGAGATGCCGACCTGCTTTGTGCCGGAGCGCTGGTACAGTCGCCCGGAGATGGTGCGGGATCGGCGCGGCTTTGCGCCCTTCGCGCTCGGTAGGTATAGCTGCGTTGGCAAGGCTTTGGCGATGAGCGAGTTGCGGTTCGTCACTGCGTTGCTAGTGAGCAGGTATGATATCGGCTTTGCGAAGGGCGAGGATGGGACGAGTGTGTTGAGAGAGTTGAGGGATCAGTTCACGGCGGCGCCGGGAGCGTTAAACCTTAGCTTTCAGAGGAGAGGGTTGGATGGGCAAACGGGTTAAGGGCGGGATAGGAGGGGAGGTTGAATCCTAGGTGTCAGAAAGTCAGAAATTTATGGTCGTTAGGTATAGCAGGCTTAAGCTGCAGAGCAACTTCTCTTACCGCTATACAAACAGGTTCTGCGTAAAATTGACTCGCTTTATTGACACTTTAAGTCAAAAATCCGTCGGAATAGTAGGAGGGTAATCGTCCAAGTTGCTTCTAGGTAAACGTATTTTAGATAGGCATGTGGGGCGTCCCGGAAGAGTCCAGAAATAGTAGTCCACACTACCTTTCAAATATTTGATATGCACCCAACTATTCTGACAGTTTGCTAATAGTTTTTAGGAGCATTCCTCGCTACTGTAGCCACCCGCATTTAATAGGAATGCCGCGCCATGACCAAGCTATGTTTTCTTCTACTCAGGAATCTGCGAGGATTTTAAGGACGGATACTGATAACTCCCTGTTATGAAGTATTTCCTTTGCTGATTGGTCGTAGAACCATATTAGGTCAGCACCGCATACTTATATGCCATACGTTGATTCTTAAAGTCGTAGAACGTGAGATAAGGTGGTGTATCTCCCCTATCGCAGAGTTAAATAATGCCCGAGCCCGCAAATGGTGTGTTGTGCGACCGAGGCGCTGGTGGGGTAGTGATCAGTTTGCCTCCAAGCCTCACAAGATCCGCCTACAGCAAAACTTCTTCGCAAACCTACCTAAATCAAACCCTCCATAATCTCCATAATCTAGGCTCAAGCCAACAGCTAAAATGAACCCGTTTGACTCTTTCCATGCTGGCCTTAGGGAGTATGACCTTAAACCTAGGCTATTATCCAAGCACTAACACTTCCAGCTGCTTCAACTCCCCTCAATACTCGGACGCTGTTATCCGCTGCCAAGGCCAAGAGTTCACAGTACACCGGTTGGTGCTATGTACACAATCTAAATATTTCGCCAATGCATTCAATGGCGACTGGAAGGTATCATAATTAAAAACTAGATAAGCATATACTAACCCATAATTACTAGGAATCGGCAAACAGAACGATAGAGCTAAATGACGATGATGTCTCCGTTGTTGAAGCAATGCTCCACTTTATGTATCGATTCGACTATGACGACAATGCCCATGGTCAGGTCTCGCCCGCTGTCTTCAATGCCAAAGTGTACAGCTTAGCAGACAAATACGACCTTTCGGCTCTGAAATTACATGCAAAGGAAAAGTTTGACAAGGCTGTTGAGAATTGCTGGAGCGCGGATGACTTTCCTCATGTTATCTCTGAAGTATATAGCTCCACCCCAGCAACTGACCGGGGGCTTCGCAACGTGGTGATGAGGGTCGTCTATGAGCATTTGGACCTACTTTTAGAGAAGCAAGAGTTCACCAATATGCTCGAGGAAACTACAGGTTTTGCAGCTGATGTCACTGGACATTTAGCTAAAGATCGTAGAGGCCTTAAAGAGTATCGCTGCTCGGGTTGTGGATTTAGTTGGAAATCGACACCCCCAAAACGGACCATCTATTACTGTCCCAGCTGCGCTCGCGCTCTCTCGGATAGTTTACCAAAGTCTGAGTTCTTGTGAGCCAAAGTAGAGGAGATAGGCTAAAAAACGCTCTTGGCAGATTCTTCTTCAATCTGGCAATAGAAATACTACTAGACGTCCAAAACAAGTTATAAATGGGAAACGATCAAGTATGCTTCACAATATATCTATCGTACTGTCGACGTCGAACCTAGGAACTTCACAGCCTTGGTGTTCTGCAAAGTGGTGGTAAAGCAACCATTGCGGTAGCTAGCAGTTACTAAAATAGAGTTCCAAAATACAAAATACATAAATACCAACTCTTTAACCTAACTTTTATTATACTTTTGAACAATATATATACAGAAGACCCCATTGAAAGTTTTTGCTCACTGCCTTTAGAAGGTAGCCAGAAGAAGAGCCAAAGACTACGGCACCTTAGCCGGTAGCTTTAAGGGCACGACACCAAAACGTGGTTGCTTTAGAAATTATAGTAGCCTAAGGGTCCCTATAAAAACGCCTAGAAAATCGGTAGTACTTTCTGCCGGCATTAATTAGCGGCAAGAATTTTAGTATAGTCCTTTATGTAAAAATTATTTTATTATCTTTTATTTGTAATATCCTATTAAACTATACCGAATTAAAAACATCAGTAAAGGTATAAAGATAAATAATAGGATTATAGTATAAAAGTAGTAAGTCTTTTAATTTAATAATATTATTAAGTATTATATGCTTAGAATATTCCATTATGATCGCAATAGACGTAGTTAGCGTGCTAAGCTTGGAGCTACCGGCCTAGGGCGCCACAAGAAGCCCCCACTAGGACACGGGAGTAAACTCAGCAGGTCGGCCACCGTGAGTCTAATATATTAGGAAACGTGAGAGAAATAAAGCCTTTAAAAGAGCATGTCCCAATATCTATGAAGACAATTGTTGTGGGTCTACAAGACTTTAAGGAACAGGAATTTAGGGTTTGATAATAGTAAGTAGACAATCTACTAGACATTACTGTGTAAGCTACTGATATCTGGCACTTCTCTTATTGATCTTACCAACTTCATGCCGTACTACCGCAGCTACACGACCTTTGCAACTCCACTTATCCAAGAACTGATACCTCAAAGTCGACAGTGGCCAGGTTTCATCCCACCACGTGCGATAAAGCTCGCCTTCTGTAGGTTCCGCGCCCACCAAGAACATATCCAATCTATTCCCATTCGCCGTAATGCAAGGAGCTGCGGATTCAAGAAAACCTCCGCCCAGTGCATGGCACTTATCCGAGGGTGTCCAACCCGATTTCGTCAAACCCCTATAATAGAGCATATTGTCTTTGCCAATAATAAAAAGGTCAAGCTTTCCTGCCCCTCTGGATATAGCTACCGGCTGTGATGCAAATGATCCCCCCAAATTTTTGAAATTGAGCCCGGAAGGTTCTCATTCTCGCCCATTCCATGTCTTGTGCAAAATAGTTCCATCTATGCTGAGAACAAACACATCCATCCTCTCGCGGCCCCAAGATACTGCGACTGGCGCCCCTTTGCAATTTTCGCCCAACTGAGTAAATGTTGTCGTTGATGGTTTCTACCTCATATCCGACCATGATTTCCAGTAAAGGACTCCGTCTTGGCCGACGAAAAATAGGTCGATCAGGCTTTGGTCTCGGGAGATAGCAACCGGCATGGAAGCGCTTTTACCGCCTAGACATATCCAACTAGGCGACCAAACTGTGCCAGTCCAAATTCTGTGGTGGATCTCCGCTTTCGGGGTGGAGGCGTAGAATAAGTTCACGCTCTCGTCTCTGGACCTAACTACAGCCGGGGGTTGCCCAGTATAGCCAATATACTCGGCACTCCAATTAGTGCCATTCCATGTGTTTCAAATAAGTTGCAAGGACATGTTGACCACAAATAAGTCGATACGTTTTGGACTTGTACTAATTGTCACGGGATGCATATTTGAGCCCGCACTCACGTAAACAAAACCCTCCCCAGGACGATAGATTATTGAACGTCCTACTCTCTATTTTGCCCGTACTCCCAACTAAGATATCGAGATGGTCCTGCCGGGTAGTCATGAGTGGTTTTATGTCCTTCCCTATTTACACAACTTTAAGCCGTACGAATAATTAGGTAACGAGCCAAAGAACTTATGCGGCATCTTACCTTTATTGTTGTCACTGATATGACCGATCTCCTCTTGCGGAGCTTTAGTAACAGCCGGAGCAGTCGCTGCCTGCGCCTTAAGGTCCCTAATTTCAGCTAGGGAACCTCCGAGAAGACGAAGAGCGGTTGAATATTGGTGGTACATAAAAAATTCTGCACTTTCGCGTGGGTTAAGTCGAAGTTCATCCCGAATTTTTGCTAAGCTACTATCATAGGTAGCTCTAATTGTCTTTAGATCGCTTATGGAATTAAGTTCGTCCTGATACTTGGAGGGGAAGACACTGTAATATGACTGCCTTGCGCGAACGCATTCAGCAGCAGCGTCTGCTATAGGGCTGCTCGATGTCGTGGACATATTGAAGTGAGGTATTGATTTAGATAGCAGAATTTGCAACTAATGTTAGCGCCGATAGTATCGTTTGGGGATTGTCGTAACAAAGCGTTTATCACTTCAAGAAAAGACCACTTCTAGAGGAAACGTGCTAACGTTCCTTGAGGCTCTCACCTTTTAGATTCAACGAACCACAACACAAAGGAGGGTCGGCAAATAAAAGACTGCATTTTAATCATTTGATATATGTGGCGTGAAAGCTGCGGGGTGTCACGTTCAACTTTACCTTACTATGATTAAGATAAGCACATCCACAGCCTCCCAAGACGTTCAAATGCATATGCATTCTACGTGTTCACCTGCCCTCGCCCTTATGGAATGCAGCAACCTCAGATGCACACGCTAAAAACCTATCATAGTGATTACTCCTGCCGTCCGTCCCATGTTCACAACTTCCCTTGCCAAGCTTTGTCGTATGTGCGCAGATGGCATGCAGCTCACCAAATGTATGCTGTAAGATGCGGAGTGATACACTCACCTTGCCTAACCTACCAATTTTCATTTGTGAGATTAATGCCCAATCAAAACATTCCCCATATTGGCATGGCTCCCAACGATAACAGTATTCATTACTTCATCGCGATAATAATATAGTTTTTCTTTATAATGATTAAATATTTATAAGCTTGTAAATGTATGTAAGAATTGCAAACACGCTGCGTGTTCTAATATATACGTATAAGTAAAATTATTTTAAAAGAAGAGAGAGGGAAAAGGGTGAAAAAGGAAGTCACCAAGGGCGTGAATCAACTTAATATTATACTAAGATTAATGATGTTACTTATTTAATATAAACTAATATCTCGGTATTATTGTGATAATAAATATGCTAGGGCTCTTACTGGTATTAATACGATAAAAGGCCTGAATATTCATTCATTCATTCATTACCGAGAGCACAGCATATTGGGATGCATTTGCATAATCTGTAGAAGATGGAATGGATGTTACGTATTATTTTATTTTGCATCTCACATTCTGGGCCGTGTAAGGTACGGTGAGTAAATTTTGGATTCGAAATAATAAAAGAAGATAAGATAAGTGGGCATGGAACCTCCGATTATTTAAATTTCTTCCAGTCGAGTTTCTTTTTCTGAGTATAGATGTTCCTACCTGCTAGCCTTGACCCCAAAATTGTAAAGCGGGATGGAGTCTTTTTTCGCATGCACTCCTTTGTACTCAGGGAAGACCAATCGACCTGCGCTATTGTGAATAGTTTCTGTATGCTTTAAAAACGGTAACCCAATCAATGCGTCGTACTTGTAGCCCTCAACGACAACAAACTCTACATCAACCCAGGCCTGCTTCCTTCCATCAAAACTCCATTTAACGTCGATGCACGGGCATTTTTTTGATGTCGAGCCGTTAGCCATCAGGAGAGTTTGAAATCGTAGAGTATCCAAATCCGCCGTAAGACCATGTTGTTTTAGCCACTCAGCTTTGATAAGGTTGCAGCCTCCCCCAGTATCAATTAAGGGCTTTATAGACTTACCACCCAGTTTCCCAGGAAATGTCAGAAAATCGGCATTGGCTTCCTCATCAATCTTTCCAGAGATAACCTCAACTTCATCGTCGGCAGCACAAGTTGGACATTGGTGACCCCGCCTGGCGCCCCAGGTTCCGTGAACATATCTGGCTATTGCATATTAGTTTCTTATCAGTAAACCTGAATTAATAAGCATACCCGTAAGCTCAGGTTTCTAGCCCGAAGCGCTGCATCATCACCGAGCCCCAACTCAAGAGCATGGTTACTACTAGATACTCGACCGAATACGTCCGGGTTCCGAAAAGCTGCTGATTCCAAGAGATACTGCCTGACTAATGCTTTCAGTGTCCGGTTACCAGCACGTATTATCTTCAGTAGAGTGTCTAGTGGGTTTTCGAGTGTTGGATCTCGAATTTTATGTAAAAATTCTCGAAGTTTGTCCCACTGGAAAGAAGCCGCCCCTAAGACTGCATTCTGGCCAATGATCGAAAGTTTTTGATATACTATAGTTTGTAACTGAAGTTGTTGGTCGTGAAAAAGGAGTTGGTATATGCTGTTTGCTCGATCACTTTCTTCGAGGAAGTCACCGGCAATCTTTCCGAAACATTAACGTAGTGAGTGTAATTGTTTTTAGGTAAGTACGTGAAATATATCGGTGTCTTGCCTCGAGACCGTATCGAAGCTGTGCTTCAGGCGGTAGAGACTCTGCCGCCGCATTTGCCGCACCCACCGCTGCATTCGTTGCGTCCGCAGCATATCTAAGCTCTGCGTTTCTTCCGCCTTCAATTCCAGAAGCATTGATTTCTGTCTCGTTTATAGCGAGGAAGATATCGTTCACTAACGTCTTAAGTCGTTTGAAGCCATCATCTGAAATCGCAAAAGTTACGTTTGAAGGCTTAGAACCATCCGAAAGACGGAATAGTCTATCATAGAGGTATTCCAAGGTAGTCATTTTCGTATTCTTGGTGGACGAAGACGATGATGCCGTTCAAATTGAGCTCTTGAGAAGCTTTGATAGAGTATATGTCGAATGCTGCAGGGCAGCTTCAGAACCAGTAACGTTTGCTGTTGTTTTTCATGCGATGCAACTTTCCTCATTCGTTTCGTTGCGTTGTGTTATGGCATGACGAGCCATAATATCTCCGAACACTATGAGAGGCACATAAGCTAGCGAATGGCCGTGTAACACATCCTACCTTGGTAGACGCGTGGGATATTTGGGACGTGCACTTTTACCACCGCTGCGTGATGCGTTGCTTTCCAGAGGCGTGTCGTTGCGCATGCAGAGCAGATTTCTGCACGCCGTTTATTCGAGCATTTCGCAAATTGGGCGGCAGATTAAAAGTTAAAGTGTGTTTCGACGTAAAGTAAAGTCAAGTAGGCTACGTGTCGGTATTGCACTCGCAACAGATCTTTTCTTAGCACTGCGATCATCGGCCACTCCACACAACGAGCTGGGGAGACGCATCATCAGATGAGCGGGTTATAAAACATTAAGTTCTAAGGCTATAGAGAAATCATGGGGTAAAATATAGGAAAGAAGTGAGAAAATATTATAAAAATTATAACATTTTGGATAATATATCTTTAATTTTTATTATTTTATTCAAAAGTTAAAATTTACTAAAATATACTTAAGTATAGAAGTTAACTAAATACCAGACATCTAAATTTAGTATATATATTTAGTTAATTAATTAAAAGTAATATGATTTGTGAAACTAATATACTGCCTATTTTACTTACTATTATAATAAGTGGGCATGTAATTTTTATCGAAGTTGATACCAACAAATTAGAAAACTGTTCAACTTCTACACTTCTCATCGCCAGTTACTCCAATCTTCTCTCAAAATACTCGTCTGCCGCAATCGGGTGCACTTACTCTACAACGCCTCAACAGACCAACACATGATGGCCTCACTCCTCAAGTCACCAGAAGAATTCTCGCTGGTTGTAATATGCCCTCTTGAGGTGGAGGCGCTGGCCGTGATAGCACAGCTTGACCAGGACAAGGAATTTGGAGAGGTTTTTTCAAACGACTGCTTTTGTCACCTTGAGGCATAGGCCAGCACAGCATAGTCGTAACAAGTCTGCCACCAGGACGGCAAGGCCACTCATCTGCAGCTGTCGCGGCGCAACAAACAGTAGCGAAGTTTCCCAGGCTCACATGTGTGCTGTTAGTGGGTATCGCTGGTGGTGTACCTTCCGACAAGAATGATATTCGACTTGGGGATGTTGTGGTCAGTTTCCCTTGCGGAAAGTATGGAGGTGTGGTGCAATACGACTTTGGGAAGGATGAACAGCAATTCGAGCACAACGGGCACACAAATTCAGTACCACAGCAGCTATTAGTATATCTCCGCGCCGTTCAAATCAATCACCGCCGGAGCCATCACAATAAGCCGAAATACCTCAAGTATCTTGATGACCAAATAAGCAAGGGGCTTATCAGAAAGCCTGACGTTGATACCGACCGGCTATTTCCAGCTTCATATGCTCATCAAGGTGGCCCTGATTGTACAACATGTGATGAGACGCAGGCTCAACGTCGAGAAGCCAGAGAAGACCCTCGTATACATTATGGCTTGATTGCATCTGGGAATCGGGTCATGAAGAATGCAGAGATGGGAGACAAACCTAACAAGGCTCATGGTGGTATCGTCCTGGCGTATGAGATGGAGGCCGCTGGTCTGATGAATTTTACGCCGTGTCTTGTCATACGAGGAATCAGTGACTACGCTGATTCTCACAAGCCTCCGGGAGATGAATGGCATGCCCACGCGGCCACAGCTACAGCAGCATATGCTAGAGAATTTATAGAAAAGGTGCCGGTAGAAAAATTTGCGAGCATGCCAAATATTGCAGATCAAAGTTAGTATTATTTTGATTTGGTAATGCTCAAAACATCTTACACCTCAAGCCAAACGAAGAGTGTCTTTGCATTGAATCATGATATCTAGGCGATATTCGGTTGCAAATATCTTGACCATCTTATCAGTGATTATGCTTAGGTAGAGAAATAAATTTGATCTATATGTCCGAGTACTTCGGCTCTTGACAGCATGTGAGACCAGTTCTGACCTTGACTGTGATTAGATCCTAAGAGATACTCTATCCCGCCTAAGCTTCCTCTTTCCCGAAACCCTCATTTCTGCGGCAGAGTCGAAACTTTTGAAAAGATTCACAAGATATTTGGGACCAGTAGTGACATGCAAGATCAAAATCCTCGGTCGAGTCGGAGTCGTAAGGAGGCCACTCTATATGGCTTCAGTGGAACAGGAAAATCACGGGTCGCTTTGGAGTACGCATATAGGCACAGAGAGCAATACCAATCAATCTTCTGGTTGCATGCTGACAACACATCTAAGCCGGAAGCCAGTGCCCATGACGCAGTAAGATCGACCATCAAGCATCAAGCTCCACGTAACGGTTTTTCAGGATGCCGTTACCAGTGTATTGCAGATTCCCTAGGCATTTTTATGCTATCAGTTGAAACTTACGAGGGTCTGATGGAAGCTGTGAATAAGGAGTCAGGGCTTAAACTCCTCAAGGAATGGCTCGACCAGGAC
Organism: Glonium stellatum; assembly: GCA_001692915.1. Classification (NCBI taxonomy): domain Eukaryota; kingdom Fungi; phylum Ascomycota; class Dothideomycetes; order Gloniales; family Gloniaceae; genus Glonium; species Glonium stellatum. The sequence goes on along the minus strand of KV748722.1, from coordinate 3,523 downwards.
TCTAATGACAGTTGGCTACTCATAATAGACAACTACAATGATCCGGAGTCTTGCAATCTCGACACTATCCTACCAACTACTGACGTGGGTCATGTGCTTATAAGTAGTTGCAAACAAGACGCCCGCCCAAAATCAAGTACAATCCATGTACCAGAAAGTGTGGGGAAGCAAGAGAGTATAAAGCTGCTTATTGAAACGTCAGGGTCAGATTTTGGCTCGTCCTCAGCAGTCGGTCTGTCTCCTACAATCGCATTGAAGTTTAGTATTATTGCTGACGTGTTTAGACAAGCAATGGGCCTGGGATGTTGTCCAGTTAGTACATCAACTCCCACTTGCTATTGACCACGTCGGAGCCTATTTACGCAAGGTCCCAATTCCTATGCGAGATTATGCGAAAGTGCTAAAAAACAGTCTTGGGGGTGTTCTTCGTCCGACCACCGTTGTCTGGGAGCTGTCGCTGGGGAAACTTAGTGAGAATGCGAAACGACTTCTTCAGTTATGCTCACTTATTGGGAACGAAGACATTTCCGACAGATTACTGCAGGGCAGTAAAGGGAATATCGATTGGATGAAAGGTATGCTAGCAATAACTGTCGTAGTCAAATATGTTCGTATAGTTAACGTTTGATCACAAAGACGATCCGACTATATATGAGGCACTCGGGGAACTCCGTTCATTCTCCTTTGTAATTCGGAGTTCAGATAAGAGCGGTTGGCGAATACACCCTCTTGTCCACCGGTGGATTCAAGACACTACCGGTAAAGATTCAGAATCCCAATATTCGAGACTTGTTGCATGTATGGTCACATCTACCCTCACTTTCGATGACAGCGAAGCCTCTGATCAATGGGCTTATGTACGACGTGTTCTACCACACATCGATTGTGCCTATAAACTTTTCGAGCGGGAATTAGCTCACGAGGGCAATTCCTTGGATAATAGGACCCGAGAAGTTGCCTATACTCTAGCCAAAGCATACACGTATCTGGGTGACCTGCGGAGAGCGAATGCGCTGTATGAGTGGGGTGTTAAAGGCGTGGAGAGCTCGAAGCGTATCCAAGAGCTGAAGATGATGAGTTCATTCGGAGGTAACCTAAGATTGCAAGGTAAATACAGTCAGGCGCTGGGGTGGTATACAAGAGCACTTGATGGGATGCAAAGTTTGGATGGTTTGGATGACCATTTAATACTCGAAACGCGGCAAAACTGCGCTTTGGTTCTCACAGATTGGGGTAGATTCGATGAAGCCCTAGAGCTTTTACACCAGATACGGGACGCAAGAAAAAAGAGCCTGGGAGAAGATCACCCTTCGACCCTTACGACGATTCATACTATCGCGAAGATATACGAAAATCAGAGCAAGTATGAAGAAGCCCTCGATTTGCACAAGTCAGTCCTGGAATTTCAACAGAAGCGTCTTGGCAAAAACCATCATTCCACGCTTGATACCATGGACAGTATCGCTAGTGTGTATGAGAGGCAAGCACTATATCCTGTAGCGTTGGAATGGTATGAGAAAGTGCTAAAAGGGCTAGAAGAACTTTTTGGAGAAGAGAAAGAGCATTATTGGCCACTCTTCACACTATCCGGAAAGGCTGATATCTTAATGCGTCAAGGGCGATACAGTGATGCCGAGTCTCTATACAGGAGGGTGCATGCCGGCTTTAAAACCCTCGGCATCCAAGCGTCCGGAGAGTTCCCGACGGCCACTAATTTGGGCAGAGTACTGCGCGAACAAGGGCGGTATAAGGAAACATTGAAATGGTGTACAGAAGCACGGCAAGGGCTTGTAAAGGAGTTAGGCGTGGATCACCCATTCACACTAGCATCGACATTCTGTATTGCTAGTATATTCGAGCTTCAAGGGAAGTACGAAGAAGCTGTCGAATTATATCAACAAGTGCTAGAGATTGACAAAGCTACATCAGGCATTGATCGTCCTGACACTCTCAAAACGACATGCTTCATCGCAAGCGCATTTGCTTAACAAGGGCTATACACCAAGGCTTTGCAGCTCTACAAGCAAGCGGAGAAGGGACTGGAACAGGCGGTTGGTTCAGATCACCCTTCAACACTCATGGCAGTGCAAGGGACAGCAGATGTACTGGAGCAACAGGGTCAGCATGATGAAGCTTTGCGCCGGTATCAACGCGTAAAAAATAGCCTAGAAGAGAGGCTGGGCAAGGACCACCCTGAAACTCTCATAATCGTATTCAGGATAGGTGCAGTATGGGAGGGTAAGAGAAACTATGACGAAGCGTTGAAATTCTTCCAACAAGCTATGGATGAATACCAAAAGATACTCGGAGACAACCATCCTTGGACGCACCGAGCAAGGTGCGGTTTGAGTGGCGTGTTCGTTAAGATGGGGGGGTGTGATGAAGCTGCGCAGATTCACTCGGATGCTTTGCGTGGATTGGAGACGATACTCGGTAGCGAACATCGAGAAACTCTCACGGCAATGCATAACATGGCAGTCATCTTGGAGAAGCAGGGTCGTTATACTGACGCTTCGGATCTATATCAGAGAGCAGCGACTGGGAGGGAGAAGGTGTTAGGTAAATGGTGCCGCGAAACCTGGTACAGCAGAATAGGGGTATGGAAAATAGTACCATAGGTGTACTGGGGGGTTTTCTCTTTTGATACTGTCAGCAGTTGGATTTGATAATGAAAAGATATGTGCCAGCCAGATCGAGATATATCCGATGCCTTACTACTTTCTAGTATAGTTATTATTCTCTAACCCTACTATTCCCCCATGTTGTCTCCTCACCAGACTTTCAATGCTACGTCTTAAAGACTTTTATCTGACCTTTGTTATGTATGGACCGAACAAATATGAAGACTATGCGGGGGATATGGCGCATCAAGGTTAGGGCAAGCAGCAGTAGATGGGATAATCAAGGAACTAGTGCGGGACATGAGTATACCTTTCATAGAATAATGCGTGCGAGTACCTCCGAAGCCTTCTGTGTTGGCCGAATATCTACAACAATATATGAAATCAGATCCGCTTAGTTTTGCTGCGTGCAGCTTCTCATAAATGCAATTCCTCGCCTTTGCCCATCACCAACCCTATACTATTTGGCTCTGCGTACTGCGGTCGAATATTTCATGCCCATCGACTCGCCAATTTCTACGACTACATTCTTCCGCTTTATCTCAATCCATTATGTGACCGGCTCCACGAGTTTGGGACCTGAATTTCTTGCCAGACAGTACTCTGGTAATTTTCGGGCTCGACAACGGCTTGCGCTATGTGACCTAGTAACAGCTGATCAACTCGAGCGCTACTAAAAGGCTCGGGAAATAGAACTACCATGTACTGACCACTAGGCACAATACCGTACAATTACCAAAAATGCGAATAGCTTCACGTAACCTAAATTAAGTTTAAATTGTTATTCTTTTAGACTATTTTTAAGACCTAGCCTTTTATTTATATAAGTCCGCTATTAGTTATATTAAGCCGTAATTAAAATAATACTACAAGCTATAGCGCGTAAGGCGTAAACCGCACGT
>KV748721.1:0-22691 GCA_001692915.1 Glonium stellatum | reverse complement strand
ATCTTCTACGGAGCGTCTGATTTATAAGATAAGCAAACCCGGACGTTTCAATTGCATAGTCACGTGACCACCCTAGCCTTAACGGAAATTACCTCAGCAACGAAGGCTGAAACGCCGCATGCATCTCACAACTCCTGTCTGGCCTTCAATCTATATTATCTCAGTATGCACCTCATTCTTACAGGCGCAACCGGCGTCGTGGGCAGCGCGGTTCTTCGCGCCATGCTAATCGCACCCATGGTAACCAAAGTAACCATCTTAAGCCGTCGCAGAGTTCTGCAGGCAGAGGGCCAATCGAAAGTTGATGTTGTTATTCATCAAGACTTTGAGAATTATAACGCGGAACTGATGGAGAGGCTAAAAGATGCTAATGGCTGTGTGTGGGCCCTTGGTATTGGCCAGAATGCGGCTAGCAAAGCGTAAGTTAGTGTTAATCTTTGTTTTTTCTGACCGTTTCCGTACTCCGTAGTATCAATCATGCTGTTCTGCACATCCTGGATTTAGAGATCACTATTAGGGCCAAACTGACCAGGCGGCCTTCCTTACTATCTCTAACACCATTCTAGCGACTACATCCGTATAAACAAGTCCTACACTCTGTCTTTCGCCAATGCTCTCGCCAATACTACAGGTAGAAATACTCCGTATATCTTCATTTTCATTTCTGGTGAAGGTGCTACGCACTCTCCGGGTCCTCTTACTACACTATACGGTCGCATTAAAGGCGAAACCGAGATCGCTCTCCTTTCGCTATCAAACTCGGTAATAAATGGCCAAGATACTCTTCGCGTGTACGTGGTGCGACCCGGAGCAGTAGACCCGAGCGATCAACCAGATATCCGGGATTTTATTCCGAAGAAAGGCGGTGTGCTAGGAACGATTGAGCCGCCTGTTCGCGCGGTTATGAGTGTTATCTACAAAAGGATGCACACACCTTCGAAGGAGATGGGACAAGCGATTGTGACTCTGGCAACCGGAACTGGCGGGCCTTTGAAAGCTAAAGGAGTCGAGGGTGGAGGTCGCATAGTGACCAATATTGGGTTGAGGAACTTAGCAGGCCTTTAATAGGTCCTGACTGGTGGCCTAGTGCTAACACTGCCATGATCTCTAACGGCGTATGCTTACATCAATCATCACGACATTGCGCAGCTCAAGACTAATTTAATTTCTAAAGCATAACGAGTTGATGAAAGGACTGTGACACGCGTCAAGAGTATGTTTATTCCCTGTGGGGCATTCCGTGACTGAGGTGGGCTGAATGAGAACTCATCCATTCCATTCCTAATTCCAAGCTTAAACCGCTTCGTTGTATACTTACATAGGGTCAATATCATTTTATCTACGCTGAAGCTAATTTTAGCTTTTATAATCTTATTGCGCCTTTTCATGTTGCAGACTTTCCGGTGTTCCCGATGCAAAAGGGTTGAGGGCCAGTAGTCTGCGGCTGAGCTTCTCAACACAAAATATTGCGTCAGCCAAAACTCTGCAGCTGTGATTGGCGATTCACGTAGGCAGCTGTGCAGAAACCCGTTTGATTGTTTTGTTCGCTATTTACTAGATTATGAGAATGAATTTCACAAAAATCTCCAACACGTATTGACAAAACTTATACTGCTGGCAGCTAAAACCGAATATAATCGTCAATCGAAACTTCCTTGATCTGGATAGTAAAAATTTAATGGTTTGAAGTACCACTAACTTAGCCACTCAGCCCTCGTAACTCTACATCCGTTGAAAGAAAAATTTCTCGTATGCGCATTTCCAGCTCGCTCTGCCAACTCGTCCTCACTACCTCTGAGAAAAAGGCGCTGTCAAATCTTGATAAGCATTGCTTGAAATAGCTTAATCTCTTGTAAGCTTAATTATGGAGCTTGAATTTAAGCTTAACCCTAGGGCCTCTTCATATGGGCCTGCTGTTCCTCTGCTCCGCCTCCGCCGTCATGCGCAGTGTCCAATCGACGCGTATCCGTTTGTCATGGTGACACTTAGCAGGCTCCAGGCTCGGTTACAGGTGGTTATCTAACCAAAAGAGGTCAGTTCTTGAGTCCTTGGGAGGTTGTGTGATGGGCTTAGACCGGCTCAAACGAAATGTCTAGCTAGATTGACGAGATTTAGAAAGAGGAGCTGAAAGTGGCTTGCATGAATGTCAATGCGAAGCTCAGGCTTAGGGGGCTGTGGTGATATGCGATTTTGGGTCACCGTATGTTTAGGTGAAAGCCGAGAGGAGAAGAAAATTGGATATATAAACAGCAGAAGACGTGAACTCAGAGATTCATTCCACAGCACAGCAACAACCAACAATCGTTCCAAGTCTCTCATCTTCTCCTTTTATCTTTTTCCATATTCTCTTCTTTTTAGCAAAATCACACTTTAGCATATAGCTTCGTTTAAGATGTATTTCCCCGCCATCGCTTCCGCAGCCGTCTTGATATCCAGCACTCTCGCTGGCCCTCTCACCATCCGCGACCAGGATCCTCAGCAGCGTATTTGCAAAAACCTCAACGTCCAAGAGGGCGGTTGTATTCGTTATGTCAAGGGTTTCGATGTCACCGGCGTCGTCACCGAGGTCGACCTGACCTTCCCCCAAATCAAAGAGGCTTGCGACTGCATCCAAGCCTGTCTCGACCGCCCCACAACCTGCGCCGCCTACGTCTGGAAGTTCAGCACCGCGGCCTCAGTTCAATCTGGCCATCGCACTTGCACACTATACTCGCAGTTCAACTTGCCGACTGATGTCGCCATAGAGATCAACACCAATTCGACTTTGAACAAGAACATCAATGCCGCCGAATTACTCGCTCTTGGCAACAACCCCCAGCCTGGCGCGCCGGTGCCTCAGTGTTTCAAGGATTTCCCTACGAATACTATTCCTGATAACGAATGTAGATCTGGGTGAGTTTAACATCTTGTGGTCGCTTCAAATGATAATCCAAGCTAACTGAGTGCTGCAGTGAGGTCTGGCAACTTGCTAATGGAAACACGCTTTGCTAGGTTTCCTAGGCTTTAGATTTCTTGGACAGGCCATGTTGGTGTGAAATTTTGCATTTGAGCGATTAGCATAGCGTTGGAGTTTTGTTTTCATCCTGTCATTTCTGATGGCTATTTTTCTGTGCTTAACTTTATCCGCGTCTTAGAAACTGTCCTTCACGATATTTGATTTGCTCTGTAGCCTTTGCTTCTATGATAAAACATCTTTTGCTTCCAAATTCTATTCTATAATAGTGAACGTGTTAGAGATTTCTAGATTGAGTAGAATAAGGTTTACATAGGACTTAAAGCTCGAGGGGATAAAAACAGTACTGACTAGAATAATTCTACACCTGAGACCACTTAAGTTTTTATTTGTATTAAGTTCATTGTATACCGAACTAAGCCATCCTCTTAGCGGGTAGTAACCCCTATGGCTGACTCAAAACAATACTCTGGACCATCCCTTGGGTTACAAGATTGATTACATACATGCGTGGACATTACGCGCTTGTGCCTCAGCCTATCCATGCGCGAGAAGTTCACTAAATGGGAAGGAAGCATGCTTCACCGTATCATAGGACTGTTTCTTAAACTCTTGGTTTTACCACCTCGAAATCATGCTCTGCCAGGTAGAGATTTCATCTTGGCGAGTAGTCGCCGTATGAGTGGGCTCTATTTGATTGTGCGAATCAGGAGACAGATCCCTCATCTTCTTTACGATATTAAGCCACACTGTTCGCTCAGTTCTTGGATACAGCGCACCGCAATAACGGCCATCATTGCCACCAAAGTAGTGGGCGTCTAGAGCAAATTTTGTTTCGAAAACCCGATCGCAACCCCAACGTTCACAAAAATACGGAATTTCAGGCAGTGGCAGTGCACCTGTGCAGTGACCTTCATGCCATATTAAATGCTCTACCATTGGGAAAGATCGATTGCACTTGCTGCAAAAGTAAGGGCAGCGCTCTATGTCGTCTAAGTGTCGAAGAAGATGCTTAGCGAAAGGAATTTTCTGTTCGTATCGACTAGAGCACACAATACAGTAGTGATATTTCTCGTGGTTCCGAAACCCAGTGTTATTTGCGATCAGGGCTCGAATTTTTGCATCGCCGTTTTGCGGCTCCAAGCCCGTATCACACCGCTCTCCCGAATGCAAAACAAGGTTGTCGTGGTTCGGATTTCCATGTGCCTTAGTCAAATGATCCATTAACTCCTGGGCATTGCTGAATTCTAGTTGGTGAGGGAGTGTGCAGGTCGTCTGAGTGGTATGCTCCATCCCAAGATCAAGATACCCAGCCGAAGGAAGGGGCCATTCATGTACTTTGCACATGTGCTCTTGAAACTTCTCATTATCGTCGAACTGAAGCGGATGAGGTAATGTGCACATATATTCTGCAAGAACTGCTGGATGGCTATTAAGTTTTTCATCAACGAGGTGGGGAGCGTGAACTGATTGGTGGTCAGGGGGTGTTTCGGGCATTGACGTGGTCCATCTGCTAGGTCCCCTATGGGCACGAGTTGAAGCGTTGTTTGGGATTTTTTGAGAACAAATTTGACCGCACTTTCCCTTCTTGTGCTCTTGGAGTGAGTGCAATCGAGCAAACCACTTCCCGCACGTATCACAGATATGCTTTCTAGCGTCAATGTGTAGCTGCTCATGACGTCGCATGTCATTCTTCCTGACGAATGCCTTCGAACAGACGGAACATTCGAAAGGCCGCTCTGCGGTATGCGTACGGACATGATCTCGGAGGATAGCTGCACGGGTAAAAGCCCTCTCGCAGTGCGGACAAGGATGGCTTTGCGGGGATTGATTGGATTTAGGGTGTTCTTGAAGGTCCCGTCAATATAGGGATTTATTTAAGGAGAATTAACTTACGGGTGGGCTCATTTGTCGGAACTAAAGCAGAAGTTGCTGGGTAAGAACCGTTAGGCAGCATGGGCGTTTTCGGTTGCTGTGTCGTTGAATCTTCTGCTACCAAGTTGCTCCACTCTGGCACAGCCATCGATAGCATATCTAGGCCAAGCCAAGTGCTGGTGGGACCATTGGTTGAGTCCACGATCAGATCATGCTTGGGTCTGAGTTCTTCTCCAGCTGCCCGACTCTTTTCATGCCGTGAGTAATTCATCGCCGGTAAATGAGATAAAGGCTGTGTCAATATGGTCCCCCCTAAGCACCGATGGCTTTCCTGATATGAGACGAAGTGTGGTATCGCCCATCCACATTGATCGAACTAGGAATGTCTATAACGTACTCAAAGATGGAACCATCTAGACCGAAGCAATTCAAGGCGGTTGAGGTATATAGAGCACTTTGAAAGAAGATTCTTTTGAAATTTCAGGACAGTGAATGTGGTAAAGTGAAAAACCTGCGGCGGTGTGCTACTGAAAGAAAGCCAAAAAAAAGGCGCGTTTGAAGGCCCAGCGAGATGTGGCGGATCATGAGTTTAAGGGATGCGGAATGATGCGTTGTTAAAAGACAAGAACCATCATTACTTACGCCCTTGGGGGTGCTCAGGACGGCTTTCGGGAATAACAGTTTCACTGCCAGAACCTGCCGGATGCAGGTATTATTACCGGAGCCCGACAACAGACGAGTGATGGGATGTGCCCGCGCCATTCGACGGCGCCATCCAGTGCCAGCCAACGCGAGCCATTCAACGCCATCCGGTGCTAGCATGCGCGCGCCATCCAGTGCCATCCAGCGCCTGCCGATGCACTGCCCAAGAGTCATGCAAGGTTTGACTTATCTGTACATTATTGTAGATCACATAAACCGAAGACGTTGCAGTAACATTCTCGAGCAGAGGGGCAGTGCGCAGCCTCCTTCCCGAAGGCCTTAGTTCCGTAGGATGGCACAGAGGTTTGCTTTAGTTTATTGGATAATGTCCAATCTCGACACCTCTCAGCCTTGTCACTCGGCCTGGACACTCTCGTCACTTGACGCTCTTGGCTGCTTCAACGGCTACAGCGTGTATGGAAGACATCGCAGACGCTTTATTCTGCAGTAATTGGTTGTTGAAACTTAACTACGTCGCAGCCGGTATGCAAACAGGCATCGGATAGGCAGCTATCTCAGGCAATCTGGTGTGTGCGCTATCGTTTCCTAGTCGTCGGGGATATGATGTTAGGCAGTGAAGAAAGCCTTATGGTCGGGAATATAATTCTGGCAGTGAAGAAGGTCTTACCGCCGGGAATAAATTTTCTGGCAGTGACGAAAGCCTCGTAATAGAGAAAAGATTCGGCGACCTGGCAGTGTCCGTACTGTCGCACTTCTGCGTGGCGTCATTGGGCCAATAGGGTGACGCGGATGAAAAGTTAAAGGAGCACGCACCTAGTTTCACTGCCAACTTAGAGTGCTTTTTTGGCCACAGCAACCACTCACCCAAGAGGCTATTTAGTCACTGCCAGACACAATCATTTATTTAACTGACGCTGGTTTCATCGGACTCAGTGTAGAATACCAACACCTCTTAAACATCATTGTCAACATTAGCCTGCTCGTATATATATTCGAGATGAGAACGCTTCAAATCACACTTCTCTTTATAGTTTGCTCTTGCAATTCACTACCTACTACATACTACATTCGTTCAATTTCAGTACATTGCCAAAGCCGTCTCCATAATGCAACCAGCGCGTGTGTAGGATTATACAGCAACCAATCTAACCAGTCTTCATTTCAGAATCTCACATTTGGAATAATTACAATCTTGCTCGCTTTTGCTTCGTTAATCGTAGCGTTCCTTCACTATAGTCGTCAATGCCGTCGTATTAGCAGGGAGACACAGCCATCTGTGGAATGAAGCATACATAGCAGTTAGTTTGACCTTTGCACCCCTCTCGAGATTGTTTCTAATGCTGATCAAGGCTCAAATTTTTCCCACGAGTTGCAGCCAAGGAGTACGGCGTCAGAAGATACTCCTTCTTGGTCTAGAGCTCATCGATGTGCAGTTAATGTAGTATCCTCTCACTCGTATCCGCTGTCTGGATCATTAGATAAGGATCATTGTATGGAGGGTGTTATAATACAAGCTTTTGATTCAGCGGCCACACATGTCATCCCCGTGAGAAGCTCATAATAGAGAACTTACATGTACTGGCTATGTGACTTTCGGAAGACGGAAGGGACATTACGGGTCTGATAGCTCTCTGCGGTATCTAAGGATATTAGGGCGACTGATGGGCTGAGTTTTGGTAGATGTCTATTAGTCAGTGGAAAATTAGATAGGTTGCAAAAAGAGAACCTATCAATGATATCAATTCGGACCTGAGCCGATCTCTCGCTCTAGAACGTACTAGTAACATAATCGATTAGCTCGAGATGGGTGGGTTTAGACAAGATTGATAAAGTACCCAAGGGGCGAAGTAGAGGGACTAATATAGTAATCGATAGGTTCTTCTCGGTTTTCGGCAGGTGGAATATTATATTATTAATGAAGTTCTAGCAAAGCTTCCTGGACATGCTGTGTGGCCCTTTGACCACAGCAAGACCTGCGTTCTTGCCCCTCGCTAAAATAATGTTGTTAAAATCCTAACTGCGCTCAAACAAACTGTCATAACGGTAGAATAGATGATTGCCTTGTCAGCATTTAGAAACAGCGTACTCGTTAATACGAATGTTGCGTAAAGATATATCCCTACGGCTAGAGACTCAATAAAAGCTTCAAACCAGCGCCAACTACGAGGTCCATAGTTTGAGGGCATTATGATACGGACGATGACGCAGTTCCCGCTATATGAAAGAACAGTGTCACTACGCTTGACTGTAGGTGGTGGCGGAGATTGAGGGTAGTGCCGGTGAACCATCTCTGATGAGTCACTTAGCTGATCTCTCAGTTCTGCTTGGGATACAGCAGCGGTCTTCGGCCCCTCTCCATGGATAGGAAGTGTCGATAGGCTAATCTTTCGTTGTGGAAAGCGGTCAACGCCAAATGTATAGGGAAGTAACATCAGCTCCCATGTACGGTACTTTATAGATGTGTCCTCGGCATGATAGATTTCTATAGATTCCTTCATTAGGTGGAGTAGAACGACAGCTATGATAAGCCAAGTCATGCATGCGATGGGCCTGGATGTGGTATTAAGTAAAGCTTTGGTAGTATGGTTACGTTTCTTCGAATGAACATGCTCACCAGGCAAATAACAACCAGGAATATTCGCAGCGCCATGGAACCATAGTAAAACTAGTGACGACCCAATTTCGCCACAGCATAATACTGGCTAGAGTCATAATGATTACGTCCATCACTAGCTTCGCCGAGAGGTTTTGCCAACGCTTTGAACTCAGTGTTGGTAGGACTACGGTCCATTCCCGTACTCTCGGCTCTAGCGGATTTGAATGAGAAAGTTGTGAGTGTAGCGGCTTTAATTGTCGGAAGAGCCCACTCGGGAGGCCGATACTGAAGCAGCAAGTTGCGAGAGCGCGGTGGGGCGACAGGAGAGCAAGTTGTACGAGCTCAAGTGGCGGCGAACCTTGTAAAGAATCATGATTAGTATTTCATAACAATTTCCATAAAATTGGACGAGAACTGTGCCATTCCATTCGAGAATCGCTCAAAGGTTCACCTTACCAATCAAGGCCAGAATTGTAGGCAGAAGCGCAGCAATACTAGTGCCGCTTCCCAAGCTTGCCTTCAAAGCTTCTGATAGATTATTGAATACGCAAGAGATGAGAACTGAACATGCGCCAAACTTGAAGCTTGCGGGGTCACTGCCATTGCAAATTCTCGAAGCGTTCTCAAACCGAGGGTCGTCTGGTGGACCGACGGTGCGTTTAATAGCCCGGGCTGGAGTGACAAGGAGTGAGAGAACAGCAAAGTAGAGCTGCCAAAAGACACTGAGTGATTTGTGCATTGAGCGTACGTCCATGACTGTCTGTAGGGAAATATTGATAATGAAGACAAGCGAGAGTTAAGGGTTTTATACATGGGAAGGCACCCCCAACGGCCCCAATTCTTTGCTTGATTGACTTGTCTTGGAGCGCTTAGCCGGTCATGGAAGAGATGTGATACCTGATTGAGGGTGACATGCCGCGTTTCAGCCCCCACCCATTGGTATTTCCGTAGGTCGGCGCTAAAGGAAGCGTTCAGCTGAACAAAAGCGCAAGGATGCTGTCGTGTTTCGAGCAACTAAACTAGGATGGGTAGTACACCAGTTCGGCCACGCCGCAAACTATTCTCAAACGCGTTGGTGAAATGGTGTACAACTACCGGGCTATTCAAAGGAGTCTTACACGGTTTTGCCTTTGATTTCAGACATTTTGCCCTTGAGTTAATTGCAAAAACCTCTGTTTAAGCCTTGTCGTGGCTGCATGTTGGCTTACGCTAAATATCAGATGACAAACCTGGGAAGGCTGACTACGCTGAGACAGTGGGGGCGTTTTGTAGGGCTTTGCATGCACAGTTCGAACACTTCTAACCAAATTCTGCTGTCAATAAAGCCCAAACTGGGCACTTTTAGGGGGTTGTATGCTTTGCTATCTTAGTCCCTTTTCAGAGTTGCAACTTCGACGCTAATCCAATCCCAAACTTCTAAGAGATATGAGGATATATTTAACTATTTGTTACTTTGCTACAGGATGTAGTAGGCTAGATTCCGAGGGTATCAAGTAGCTGTGACACTGTCACTGCAAGTCTAACGCCGTCCCAATTCTAGAAAATTAACGCGAGGAATGAGAAATGGATATGACATGATAGTACATAATCCTAAGAAAGTAGCCTCGTTATCGTCGTATTATCGCTCAGCCAGGCAACGCTGGAAGCGGAACATCCATCCATTTCTTCTCCCCTTCTCTTGGGTTGTCGTTCAACACGAGAAGCTTTCTGCTACCGCAGAAACGGCCGGGGCCGACTACCCGCTTGACGTCATGATAAGACCCTTTCGGATTGCTGCCCGGTTCGCCAGGGCTGGGCTTTTCCCCGGTCTCGTCGTATTTCCAAACCTTTTCTACTACTTCGTCCCCAGGCTGCTCTAACCTCCGCGGATTGTATGAAGGCAGGCCAACGGCGTGATTAAGGAAATTGTGAATAAATGAATAAAGACGTTCTATACGGCGGGTGTAAGGCAGCCAGCTGAGGGTACGCGAATCGTAAGCTACTCGGATATAAGGATTTGTGAAAATGCCCGAGTCCGTTGTGATATTACGGCCATGGCGGAGATAAGTAAGATCGGCGTGAATGAGACAGCACTCAGACGCATCCCAAAAAGGATCCTTTTCATAACGAAAACGGAGAGGGGAAATCTCTGAGGCGGCAAAGTTGGTGTTGTCAACGACAGTGGGTGAGTCATCCAGATAGCTGCCTTGAAACCATTTTGCTTCAAATGCAGTCATTCCTCCCCAACAAGCACGCACACGAACCGCGTCCTTTTGTGCCAACACATCTCGCCTACTATCGGCATTGCCTGCGTTGGTAAACCAAGGGAAAAATGGTATTCCCATAGCGTATCCTTCAAGGTCCCTTGTCGCAAACCTATCGTAAAATTTGAAAGCGTTGATAAAGTCCACTGCACAAGCAGCACCGTACTGTGCATGGCCAGACGCGTCGATATTTGTAGAAAATAGGAGGTGTACGGCGTCGATTGGACTGAACATAACATCATTAATGAAAAGGAGTTTATCGAAACGCACTGAAGGGTTAGTTTCAAAAGGACGCAAGGCACGGTTTCTAACTTCTGCAAGGAATGCGATACGCTTCATTCGCTTTTCGCCAGATGGAATAGTCACCCGAGGAATCTCTTCAAGGGGAAGGTGCTCGGATATGAGGGAAGAATTGCCTGGATAATGCTTTCAGCAAAAAATCTCCATAACTGAATGTCAGGCGGACTTACAAGTTAGTTTCTTTTCCAAGCTTTCAAGCGATGCCTTCGCAGGTGGATCCGCATCATTCTCGTAAACACTAACATGAACGTTTTCGGGGCCTAGCAACTCTACCAGTTTCAAAACTGCACTTCCCCAATCTCCTCCCACTAAAGCACCATCCGGATCATACAACGTAGCGGCAATGAAGACTTTCTCATTGTTAATATTCCCTCGGCCTGGTTCTTGAGATTCCTGACATTTCCTTTGCAGTACTTTATAATGATCTGGTAGATGGGTATAAGAGGGTCGAAAGGCCGCTGTGAATAAAACTAGTAGGACAATAGCGCATGGGATGGTAATAATTGCCCAGTAAATGGCCCGTGTAAGAGGTCGACGCGAGCCCCGAGGGCCGGAGAGTTTGGCGTATAATGTACGAGCTGGTCGCAGAGGCAGCCAAATACAAAGCCAAGCAGGTCGTCGTAAGCGCTGTATCTTGGAAGTAGCTGATCCATGATGCTCGAAGTCTGAGGTGGCTGAAGAGCGAACGGAGTCGGAAGACACTCTTGGGAGAAGTTCGTACTCCTCAGAGCGGCGAAATCTTGGTGCCATGGCACACTGCGATTAACGTCGATGAGACGTAATCTTCCTAGCACCTGGGGCCAGGCACATGGATGATTGAAGATATTTTGATCCTCTTTTCCAGAGAATAGCGGTGTCGAAATAAAGGGAAAAGTATAGTGTCGCATCAAGGGCGCTGCGGTCGCGAAAGAAGGCAGAATCCGAGCGTAAGCGCAGCACAGCTGGCGCGCACTGATAATGCCTTACTATGGATAAATAATAAACCGGAGCTTGTTGCGCCACGAAGCCACATAAGCGCTTACGTAGTAAAATGAAAAAGAATAATGGAGTCGCCTTCTGGAAACGAGTTGGTCTCACCGGCTTAGTTGTAAGGCCTCTCCTTACTACACTGCTATGTTTTATCTCGGTGAAGAGGACACGGGTATACTGAGTATGCTGAGTGTCCGGGAACATACAGTAGGCAGCGATTTGTGCCGTAGTAGTATTATTACGTAGGTAGCCATGTTCTGTCTGTGTGTTGTTTCCAAAGTGTATGCGGGTTAGCGCCCGTGGCTCGCGTCGGATAGCTCGTGTCAGACGTCTCGGGACTCAACTAACCATGGAACGCCGACTTTCAACGTTAGCTCCCGTCCTGAAATGTGCCAACCACTTTAGCGTGTCCAGATTTCCCAGAGAAACTGCCCCTCACTTATTTATAATAAAGCTTAATCTTGCCCGAGCCAGCGCGCGAGAAAGCAGAAGCGAGAAAGCTGCTCCAGCGTCTACATAGCAAAAAGAAAGTATATATATTTTGCTGAGAACATTTTGCGCATGTCGCATTGAATTCACCTACTCTATTACCGAAGAGGGGCGCAGCCGGTCTCTAAGGGGACCCCGTACTGTATCTAGTTTTGACTCGGAAAAGACAAGCTAATGAGAGATTGAACGCTTGATTGGGAAGAATGAAAGTCTCTTTTCGCAGCTAGGAACGAATGGAGATGTCCTCTGATATTCTCTTTGTAGAGAACCGCACGGATTCGCACGGCAGGATTAGCCCTTTCCTAATTGGGCTAACAATCTCTTATTGGCCAGTCTGCTCAGTCATGTAAAATGCCTAGGATACTAAACGGACCTTGGCCCTATTCTTCACCATTTGAGGTCAAGGCTCGGAATAAGTCCCGCTGGGGACCAGAAATATGCGTGTGCTTAAAATCCTCCACCATTCAATTGGCTGCATCCTATCCATAGCCATTGGATACATTACTAGGCGAAGGATAAAGATGCAACCCTTCCCACCAGCATTTTCTTTCTCTCTGCCAGCGCCAAATACCTCCTATTTCAACTGTCCGAAGTTTACATACTTCACTTGCCGACTAGCATCGAAAACAGCCTGTTAAAGACGTCTTGCTCACTAATACTACCAATCCCACCGACCCTATCATGTCGTTCCTCGAACTCGTCAAAGTGCAACGACAAAAGCTTCCCATATTCCCCAAGCCCTGCGAGGGTCAGACATTCATTGTGACAGGTGCGAACGTGGGACTGGGGCTTGAAGCTGCCAAGCACTTCGTCAGACTAAACGCCTCTCGCGTCATCCTTGGAGTCCGTTCTCTTGCCAAAGGATAGGCGGCGCAATCCGAGATTGAGTCTGAGGCCGGCCGTACTGGCGTCGCCGAGGTTTGGCATCTCGATCTCGCCTCATCTAACTCGGTCTTGGAATTTGGGAAGCGTGCTGTGGCCGAACTAGACAGAATCGACGCCGTTATCGAGAATGCGAGCGTGGGATCAGACTCGTGGAGTCAGGCTGAAGGGATGGAGACGACCATCACAGTCAACGTGATTGGCATAATGCTGTTGGCAATGCTGTTGCTACCGAAGCTGAAAGAGCCTCACAGTGTATGGAATAACACGCCGCACCTAACGTTTGTGACGAGTGCATTGGCATTTGAATCCAACTTTTTCCAGCAATGGGGCAAGAATATCTTCGCGCCTTTGAATGTGAAAGAGAAAGCCAACACGAGAAAGAAGTAGACCTGAGTCCCATCTCGAGTGTCTAAGCCTCGGCAAGGGGCTCGTCGGTTTCCTTGAAGCGGGTTGGGCTGATTGAGCTGGTTTCAGATATCATATCTCAAAGCTTCTTCAAGTCTATGCAGCTCGCGAACTAGCCGCTCGACTTCCGGAATCTCAGACTGGCATCGTTATCAATCTCATAAATCCAGGGCTGTGCTGGACCAACCTAGCACATGATGCGAGCTTCTCTGTACATCTTCAATTGTACCTTCTGCGGCTACTTTTGGCGCGTACAGCTGAAGTGGGCAGTAGGACAGTTCTACACGCTACTACCGCTAGACCAAGCAGTCATGGCAAATTTTGTTCAGACTGCCAGATTAAAGAGTAAGCTCTCTCTATTTGGAGCCTTTCGACGATAGGGGATCTGACATGAGCATAGGAGTTGGGTACCTGCTTGGATATACTCTGATGATGGCAGAAAAACTCAGACACAGGTGTGGAATGAGTTGGTCATGGAGCTTCAAAAGATCGAGCTAGGCTGCGTCGATAGCCTCTGGCGTAATCTTTCATGAGAAAAACGGTGTTGGGAGGGATACCGGGCATCGGGGTATGGTAGCGAGAAGTTTGTAACCTAGTTCTGCTTGCAGCACATTAGGTTTTCGAGATGTTAACAAACCTCCTAATTGGTGGCTCTGCAGATTGGGTAAGCCCGGCTTGACCATGCTCTAGTAATAGACAGTTGCGAAAAACGCATGCCACTCTTTGAGAAGGTCACAATTCATTATTTAGTGAGTGATATGCGAAAGGGGGCCCTAGTCCCTCATGCCGAAAAAAAACGGGAAAACGTATAATTTGTTAGGTTAACATAGTGCTACCCAAAAAAGCTAGTTTGATAATTACCGCCCTTTACAACCTCTGCCCACAGTCTGTACGCGGGTTTATCGTGAATAGCATCAATCCATGGGAATTCTCCCAAAAGGCGCCTAGTATATTGCCAATCAACAACCTGAAGCTCTTGTAGCGTCTCCATGAGTTGCAAAATTAGTCAAGTCCGGTCCGTTATCCCGAAGATGGATATGCCTCCAATGAATAGTGACCAAGCAGGAAGGGAAGTAGCTTCTCTCTGGGGATAAGGTCAAGACACGTATGGAGCTCACCCGAAATAATGCTATAAGGTATTCGTACGCGACCGGCTTGGAGTTGTAGAGTTGTCATGAGTGCTAACAGCCCTAGGTGGCATGAATTTTGAATTATGTCGCTATGTAAAGCTTTTGGGACACCGAGCAAGCCGTATTGAAGGGATATTAGAAGCTCGTGGAACGCGTACGGTTCTAGTTTTAATGGCTGTGGGTATGAAAGATTAAGAGCGGAGGTAATGCCCATGAGATTCAGCAAGATGTAGTTCGGGTAAGTGTCGAAATTAAAATAGTGCATAATCTAGCCCAATGTGCTGCTCACTCGGCGGTAGGGATTAGGGCCAGGTGCTAAAGTGAAAATATCCGTGGTAATTTTATTACGAAAATATCGGGGTCGGGATCCAGTGCGAAGGCTAAACTCAATGTCGATCCTGTATTTCGTGAGATGTTTCAACGTTAGCTATGTCGGGGGGAAGTTACCGGAAAATTTTGTGCAGGAGAGAAGGATTCTGTTCTAGAAGCGGTAAGCCGCCTTTGAGTTCCACTATGCGCTGTAAGCCGTCTAAATGGATTTTGCAATTATGAAAATTGCCTTTTATGTTCTCAAATGATGCAAGAGAAACGACAACACCGAGAGTAGTGTCTGAAATAGCGAGTTCTAGATTTTGTAATTTTTTCATTTACGAGTCTTAGGGTTTGCCTAAGATGGAGCAAGGCCTCAGGTTTCTCATGAGATTCGCCGGCTAAGAAGCTGGTTCCAGCGCAAGACAAAGCCTGAATGCGGTCGAAGGCTGGGGATGACTTATAAGCCAAGTAAGGAAAAGCGTGGGGAGAAAGCTTACAAGCAGCATCGACCAGAAGATACTCAAACCAAATAGATTTGGTCGAGTCGAACGGAAGACAAATCTCGAGCGGATACAAGGCATCGGCTATCGCTGTAAAGATTGTGAGAGGTAAGTTTTTGAATTGGGCATGGTGACTTCGGCATACAGTTAAAAACAGATTGCCGCATGCATGGCTCCAGCTCAAGAGGAAATTGGATACATGAGAATTGATCGCCAATCGTCCTTGGAATATGTGGCCTTGAATCGGGTTCCGTTTCTGGTGGCAGAACACAGCCTGTGGTTACATTAGACTGACCAAATCGAGATGGCAAAGATCGTTTCTTCAACGCGGCCGCTCTTTTCTCTTTTCCTCTCGTCTCGCTGTGATTCTTGCCGTAGTTCTTTCCTAGCATAACATGACTGCGTATTAACTTTCGCGCGCTACGGTCTGGCTGAAGGAGCCTTCCATCGCTTCTACTATCGATGAACTGGAAAGTAGTATTCCGGTCAAGGGTTGAGCCATGCATTGCAGTATGAATAGTATTTTGCACTAGATTTAACGGGTGTTATAAGAATAGGTAAGAGACAGCAACTTGGGGCGCTATACGGAAGGTCGGGTGCCGGACATTTCCTTGACACAAGCCTCCCACGTGCCTCCGCACCGAGACACCACTCAGCCATTCCCCCCAGCATTACGCATGCCTGTGACATGGTGTTGACCGCGCTTCAACTCGGACATAACAATGGTTACAAGATAGCTCCTTTCGGCTGACGGGCTGATCTGTTACTTATGAAGAAGCTGTTCGAACCTTCATGTCCGCTAATTTGTCTGGATATCGCATCACAGCATGTCCGCAAGCAGCACATCCCTTTCCAAGGGTTCTGGATCTAAGACTGCTGTTATGCTGACACATGTTCTACGACCATTTTTCCATTATAGCCAGGCCAATTGTGGATGTTTTCGGATTCATAAATAAAGCGCGCCGAGGCAAAGTCCACTTGCTTATGGTGTGAGGTTACCGGACACGTCCACGACCGGTAGGATCACAACAATCGCCTTTTTGGCCCCCATAATGTTCATATCATTTCCTCGCTCCTCCCTACATAATGTTGGTCTTCTTAGATTAGGAAAGAGATTGGATTGTTCCAGTCCTTTCGAACCCAATCCCATGCTAGGTCTGATGGTATTCAATTATGAATATGGTTTTTTGGGGCAGGCTAGGGTTAGGATCAGCGAGCGCTTACCTGCAATTATATATGCCACATCTACTCATAGTGTGCTATATGAGCATCTCTATGATTCAGTTACTCTGCTAGGGTAAATCGGCTTGTTCTATAACCATCTGTTAATCTGCAAGGCACTGCGCCCACAACGACCCCTCCACCCCCCAACCGTTCTTGTTCACTCTGACGCGCTGCATCCTCTTTATATCTGCGGAAATAACGCAGCCCAATTGCGACATAGCTTTTACTCGCCTTAGAAATGGATAAGAATACTTCGAGACTGGCGTACGAAGGAGATGTCATTCGTAATGAGATCTCAGGTCTAGGAAACTATCTGTAAGACGTTCCGACGTTGTGATGCTCAAGCTATAACTGTTCCAGACCCTTAGTTGTCATACACAAACGCAACTTTGGGTGCCGGGGATCCAGATAGGGACATCTTACTACCAAAACTCTTCGCTGGCTTTCGTGGTGCTTGGATTAACTCGGAAGGTATTGAGGTTGCTCTATTTCCCTACCTCTAGGTTGCGAACGCTTCATCCTTCTTAGTCACGGTGTGACGGTCGCATTTCGGCGAGGAGAGTCTTGGAGAGTATGAAGCTCGTTCGGTTCAATGGAAAGATGCTTCGGATGCTTTATCAATCCATGAGACCGAAAACGGCAAATCCAAACAACTTCAACCAGGGTCTTACCATGATGGCATTGCGACACTGCACCTTCTATGCTTAAAGTTAAAGTTAATACGAGGTCTGCGCCCCCAACGGCATACGCTTTGTGCAAATAGACAAGCTGTTCAGGTCTCTGATTGGTTCATATCTACAGCAAATTCGCTCTTAGTCGAAATCTAGGTGATACCTCCATGACCCATCCTAGCTACGAATACCAAGCGCGCTTACAGGACGCAAGGTGCAAAGGGGATATTGTGATAACGTAGCTTTGAGGCGGAGGTGTGTCGTCTGCGCCTAGGTATGCTTGCCTAGCCGTCTGCGACTTATACCGTTAAGCGACTGCCTTATCTAGACGGTTAAGACGCTATGTGCTCAGCCCATAGTATTACGTGCCTTGCTCTATTACTAGGCTGAGCAGCGGCTTTCCAGGGTGTGCACAGTGTGGCACAGTGGCTCACGCCAAGCAGTACGCGTGCAAAGGACCAAGGCTTAGCGACAGGGCTGAGCAGTTGCCCTCAGTCCTACCACCACTACAGATGGCAAGCTTACATAAGATTTCAACACTGCAGCCGTTTCGAACCATTTGTTAAATTGAGCGTCAAACAAATTATCCATCGAAGGATTCATAAAGATGGGTGCCAGCCAATCGTTTATTTTCTCTTTTGAGGTCACACACCGTTTTAATTGGTCTTACAAGGCGTCATGCCGGGTCTTCTATTTTAAAGGGGTAATCACACGTCTCATCATAGAGCAGTTACGTGACCTTGGTCCATCTCAAGTTTCCAGCCCCATAAGGCAGTGCATAGGGTCTTTTTCGACTTACATTTAATTATGTTCATGGCTCAGCATGGACGATCTCAAAAGGGCCCTACTCCACCTCATAAAATACTCTGTTTCCCTTATCCATAGAATTGAATCTTTCCCTCCAGTCATGTTCAGCCTCTCGATCAATATGACCCAATTAGCCTCCTTCTGTCACGATATCACCAGTTCATCCCCAACCATCTTGTTCATATCCTTCCTTTGGCTATGGCTCACTGGATCTTTCTTCTTTGATATTGTTCACTATCTGCTTCACCAATGTTCAAAATCACAGCATCGCTCACTCCGTCTCGTTGGGCAGTTGCATATGGTGCATCATTTGTACTTCAACCGTCGTCTCCAGTTCAATAACAGATACCGCTGGCACAACATTTGCGTGGAGCTACCCCTCGAACTGGGCTGCCAACTTTTTGGAACTTGGCTAGGCTGGCTGGTGGCAAAGAATTTCGGACTTACCGGTCCGGGGTACTTGTCTAAGCAGTTCTTTTCTCTCGTTCTTATAGTGGAGATAGCAAGGGAACTCATCGTTGCCATACTCGATGGACGCGATTCGAACCATAAAACCTACAGTACAGTACCCAAGGATCCTAATTGGTTTATGGTCGGTCCAGAATACCATGCTCTCCACCACGTAAATCCGAAAGCCTATATCAGCTCGGCTTTCTACCTCTTCGACTGGCTTTTCGGTACTGGGTATACCTTGCAATCTCGTCGCATTACACTCACCGGTGCATCAGGGGCATTTGGCGAAGCTATAAAGAAGGAGCTCCAGCACGAGTCAGTAAAGTGCATCCAAGAATTAGAATTTGGTGCCGACTGGACATACGATAGTTACGACGCCACGATACCAACCCTCGCCAACACAGACGTCTTGATTCTCGCGCACAGCTCAGAATGGGACGATACCACTAAAACCAACAGCGGATCAACGGCAAAGCTTATCGAACTCTTCAGACAACATCGCCAGGCAGGGCCTGGTCACAAGATGCTTCTCCCCGAAGTTTGGTACGTGGGTAATGACGCTGAATTGCATCCTTCATGGGGCATTCCTAGCTTACAGCTATTCTCTCATTCCAAACACGTGTTTCCTCTATCCGCACGTGCTCTATACAATGATTCTTCAATCCTCTATCGTCATATTGTTGTATCAGCCTTCAGTTCCTCCACAGGGCCTGCGGTAGCTTCAGCGAAGTGGACAGCTCGAGCCGCGATGTGGTGGATACGGAGGGGCGCTCAGTATGTGCCTGTTACCTATACGGGACTTGCGTATCTGTATTACCTCAAGCTCTTATCCTGGCTCAAGAAGATTTAGTGTGGAGTGTGTCATCTTCGTCATAATCTCTATTACTATTCTCGGGATTACTTCCATCACCCCGTCGTCTTATCGTCTCGCTAGCTTTATTTGCCTTCGTTTCCGCTTCTACCTCTGCCTTCACTCCTGCCGCTTTATGAGCCATCTGACTTCTTGTTGTCAACGGGAGATTGTGTAAAAGGCATAAATGCAGGTAGAAGGAGGGAGCGGGAAGCAAGGAAGGATAGAAGGGAAGAGGAAGAGGAGAAAAGAAGGAAGAAGACAAGGAAGCGGACGTAGTTTCAGTGACGTGAAGCGGGCTATTGCCCGGGGTCACGCTACAAGAGGGGCAGGCCAAAGCGAAGAGTAAACAGGGGGAAGAGGTAAACTGAAGGGTTATAACTAAGGGTGCACACGATGAGCCGGCAAGAGGGATGGGGTGTAAAAGACATTTTTTATGCACGATTTGTGGCTAAAAGTTAGATAGTTGGAAAAAATAGTCAGATGAGTTTATATTCTTGATTGAAATAGGAAAAAGTGGGACAGTAGGAATCTTTCGAACTATAGCTAACGCAACGCCGTTCGCTATAACATTGTATGGTGATTCTAAGTAGCTCCAGTGATGGCAATAACTGTATCACAAAATCAGCCGATAGTCATGATTGTTATATAACTACAAGAGGGGATTATGTTTTGGTTATATAGTTATATCAACTATCTATATTTATAGTCAGAATCTAATATTTAGTGTAGTAGAAGGCTCCATAGAACTCATCTAAATCTTTCTGCTCTAACGGCTCGTGATAATCACTTAGTGTTGAAAAAGTTCGTAATAGCCATTGGTATTAAGAGAGGCTCAAAATCATACTCACCTTTTGTTATCATTGTCGCCCGTATTATTAAGTTCATTTAGTCTTTAGAACTAAAGCCACCACCTCTTCTAACATGAAGCCGCCTAATTAGATGATTTCACGCGCGCGTTTAGCCCTTTAAGCACTTTATTTAGCCCTTTAAGCACTTTATTTAGCTACTGTAGCTTTAAGCCTATATCACCTACTGATAGTGTCTTATTCTAGTTTATAAGACCTCTAATTAAAGGCAACTGATATAGAGGTATTAGCGGAGGGGGGCATAGGTAGAGAGGCAGCTAGCGAAGAGAAGGCAGATAATCAATGAGAAGGTAATCAAGAGAGCTGTATAAAGTCACAACGCGTTGTGCACATCCACTATTCTATAATCCCGCATAGACGTCTATTATATATTTTAATTAGTTTAGAGCTATACACGAGTGCAGAAAGCACCATCTGCAGTAGGCGCACTAACCGTCGAAATTTTATAGTGCTCAACACCAAGGCTCTAATACAACTTTAACGTGGCCTCTCTATGGATGATTATATTATTATATACATAAAACAAAATTATTAAATGCGATTATAACTCGGTTAGTTACGTTACTATATAACCGAGCATAGCGGTAACTAACTAATTATTGCCATTACTAGCTGTCTCGCTGCTTTTCCATCTCAATATGTCTCTACCTCTACCTCTGCTTCTGCCTCTGCCTCTACCTCTACTAGCTGTATCTCTATTGTATCTGTGAAATTGATAGCCGACTATCCTTAATTTGGCGACATAGAATCGCCAGGTTCGATACTATGCATCCATATAATCATGGGTGCACGCCTGTCTGAATTTATCTAAGAGAAGGCTCTGGGGCCGTGGTAGCTATAGCTGGGAACGTGCTAGCAAGACGCTCGATCTGACTAGGCACATTAATAGAAGGACAAAAGTACGAAGAAGGGTGATGGACGCCAGTTGGTGTGATTTTATACGCCGGATTTGGTTAAGTTGGTCAAAGAGTGGGTGGTGGAGTTAAGGAGGGGTAAGTGGTTTCTCAAATTTGTTTTGCAGAGATGCGGACGGCGTAACTTGTGAAGGTGAGTTCTAACGGGGTTTAGAATGGACAAATGATTTCGGGTGTTATTTAGCCCTTCTAAAGAAAATGATCTATAGGTATGAATAGTTCATCAATGGGTTGAGCTAACTGCACCTACTGGCGAACTTGCATAAAAACAAGGATAATATCCTGGAATTCTATCGCGGTGCAGTGGGTAGCTACGAATAAAAACTCTAAGGCGATCTTTCACTATCAATGAACATTGAGACATCGTAGGAAACTAGTCCATAGACGAGTCCATATTCAGCATATCTTAACGGCGTGACTTTACAAAAAGAGAACAGGCGTCAATTGTCACCTGTATCTACGATCCTCATGCACCGGACCCCAATTCGCAAAAATCTCCGGACTGAGATCGTACCCGCGTCCTAAGTCCAGATCAGAGAGGTGAGGCCCATAAGGCTATGAGACCCAAGCTAGTCCCTACAAGATCTCGGCTAGCTCTGACCCTGCTTATTGCTTTCAGACATAGGTAGCCACTCTCACCTTGGTACAGGTGTGTCCAAGCTGATACTAGTCGTACAGACGTCCGAATATTCCGCACTGCTCGTAATTGTAGCAGTTTTTGCTAAATCAATACAATGCAACATGCTGCCCTAATTAAGTTGCTCAAGCGGCCAGGGTAGAACAAAAGATCGCCCCTTGTATCCCGCTTGAAGTCCGCAGCTCTTTTCCTTGTGATAATGGCGCTCTGAACTTGATCAGAGCTACACAACTGACGC
This sequence comes from Glonium stellatum, assembly GCA_001692915.1. Lineage (NCBI taxonomy): Eukaryota > Fungi > Ascomycota > Dothideomycetes > Gloniales > Gloniaceae > Glonium > Glonium stellatum. The sequence goes on along the minus strand of KV748721.1, from coordinate 708 downwards.
ATATGTCTGTGAGGTGAGTGCGCTAGCAATAGGCAAGCAATTGAGATGGCAGGCATAGACCGAACGGCGACAGCGGGCATTGACGTTAGCCGTAAGTTGCGCGGTGCATGCGACGGCTGTCATGGTGCCGAAGTAAGTGTCGCGGCTTTGTTTGTGCCATTGACATCTTGGGAACGAGTTGACTTGCTAAACTGCAGGTGCGCTAGTCTAGAGAACGAACGGGTTGCAAGAGATGCAAGCATGGCAATAGGGCTTATCGACAGCTTACAGCATTTCCAACATAAGCAAAGTAGTCGAAGATCGGGGGCAGAAGCGGCGGCGCTTGCAGCAAGAACACGACGAAAGTGCCATACGGGATGGAATAGGAGAAGAGCAGCAGCAACACCAACAGCGCCAGCACCAGGCGAATTCTTAGATGTGGATGTAGTTGCCGTCGCCGAGTCAAGGCGAGATCTAGTCACGTATAACTCACTTTGGTGTTCGTAATAATAATTTTATTTATTACTTCTTAATAATATATTTATTTATAAGAGGTGACAATAATTAAATAATTTAAAAGCTCTTATAAATAAATATATAGAGAGATTTAAAGCTCTTATAGTATAAAAATAAATATAAAAGTAAAGTAGAAAAAAAAAGCTATTAATATATTTTCTATTAATTTTTCTTCTAGTACTACTACTTTTAATTAGTAGCTTAATTTAAGTA